>PVJD01002642.1:0-194151 GCA_004026545.1 Mormoops blainvillei | reverse complement strand
CTATGTAATAAAGAAAATATCTCAAATCATGGAGAAGACCACAGTGGATTTCATCCAGGTAGCCTCTAGTATTTCTGCTGTTTTTTCTTCCTGGACCTACCTCTGGTGATGTCAGATGTTGACCCTCTCTGACCTTAGGCAGCCTGTTTGAGACTCCCGGGGTCTGTGGCTGTCTCCTTCAGTTGTTAATCTTGTCACCCTACGCTCAGCAGTCAGACTAAAGCACCATAGGGCGGGGCAGAATCTCTCCTGGGGTTGGAGCTGATGTTTCCCCCCAGGCTGCTGCTGCTCAGAGGGGATGGTCTGTGTGAGCTCGATGGCTGCTGCCTTACGGGGATGGCTCAACACCGGGATCTTGGAGGCTACTCCCTCAGCTCTCTTCCTGAAGCCTCCATCCCCAGTCTCTCCTCAAGCGTCTCTAGTCCACTCTGCCCCCCATTTGCAGGGATCTATTGTCCGTGGCTGCCACTCTGCACTCAGCAGTCAGGCTTAAGCACCACAGGGCCAGGGTAGAGCCCCTCCTGGCGGCGGGGCTGTTGTTTCCTCTCAGGCTGCTGCAGCTCAGGGGAGTGGTCTGTCTGAGCAAGATGGCTACTTTCTCAGTTCTCTCCCCAAAATCTGTGCCCAGTTTCGCCTCAGGCATCTCTAGCCCACTCTGCCCCTGCCTTTGCCAGAGCCCAGGTAAGTGGCTATAGATGAAAATTTATGTGTTGGCCCTTTAAATGGCTCCTTCAATCTCCAGCTGCGCATCTCTGGCAGAGAGCAGCCCTGCCGCTTTTCGCAACTGGCTGTTATCTGTGTACTTTTTGGGCTCTGGTGCTGTATAGGCTGAAGATCCCCACTTATGGTTTAGACCCCACTCTTCTCAGGGGGATCCAACTGGCCGCTTAAATATCCCTCTGGCGCTGAGAGTGCCCAGCCAGCTTTCTCGAGCCTCTACCGCACTCCTTACCAGTCAGGTTGTGCTGAACTCAGTACAACTTTTTAGAAACTTGAAAGGGTAAGGAATGTGCAAAGTATCATTATTTGTCATGTAAAAACAAAATTCTCAAAAGTTTTTTCTTATCAAAAAAAATGAGATGTGGTTTGATTTTGCAATGTCGGGGTGAACATTAGTTTACAAAGATTATTAACATAGTATTGTTTTCCAACTTGACATTTCTTTAATGTTAATTATAATTTTTCTTAGTGGCTATTGGAAGTAAAACTAATACCTACAATACATTTTGATTCATTATATAATGGTAAACTTAAATACATGTACTTTTTACGTATCTTAAGAACTTAGAAGAGAAATGGAAATATAGAATAAAAATACTTCCTTCAATAATTGACTAATCCTGTAATATTTTGGAGTATCAAACATTATTTTTCTCAAGAGCCCTATGCTAGGTCTTAATATCAGTTGTCTGCCTGATTTCATTCCCTAGTATTATAACTGGATTATTTTACATTTTTGAGAGCAAAGCACTATATATGCTTCCTTTAGTTATCAACTAGTTCATTTCTGACACTTGACCCACACTGTGAAAGTAGTTCCTTCCTCTTCTACCTTCTGTTCTCCTAAATTCTTATTATAGCACTTATCAAATATCATTATGGCCTGTGGTTTATACTTTGATCTTTTCTCCTCTAAACCACGAGTTCTTTGATGATGTTGTAAATATCTCTCTGTGGACTTTGTAAATCTTTGTATTTCCAGCCCTCATGATTGTAGGTACTGCTGCAGCAGTAGTATTCAAAAATTTTATTCATTCACCTACATATTGGGCACCTACTCAGTATAAAGCCCTGTTTGGTAAACAAAGTAGACATTGTTCCTAATATAGAAGATTGTTTACTAAAGATCCTTAGTTTAGGCATCCAGCCAGATAGTACAGTTTGTTAGGACATAATAATTGTATTACTGTACTCAGGCTGCCATAACAAAATACCATAGACTAAGTGGTTTAAACTACAGAAATTCATTTTCTCAGTTTTGAAGACTGGAAGACTAACATAAGAATGCCAGCATGGTTGGTTTCTAGAGTAGACTCTCTGCCTGGTCTACAGACAGCCTTCTCCTCAGCGTGTCCTCACATGACAAGGAGAAAGAAAGCATGTGCACAAGCTCTGTTGTTTTGTTTTGTTTTTTAATCCTCCCCCAAGTGTGTGTTTATTGATTTTAGAGAGAGGGAGAGAGAATAACAGAGATAGAGAAACATCTGTGTGAGAGAGAAACATCAATCACTTTACTCTGTATGCACCCCAACCAGGGATTGAACCCGCAACCTAGGTATGTGCTCTGACTGGAAATCGAACCTGCAGCCTTTTGGTGTATGGGACAGTACTTCAACCAACTAAGCCATGTGGCCAGGGCACCATAAGAATTTTGAGGGGACACAGTCCAGTCCATAATAATATTCTTGAAATCTGTATGAAAGGCAAACTTTGAACAAACTACTGTTCATTTAGTGGAACTGTTTTACTATTAACAAGGGCACAGTATATGAAATGTTTATAAATATATGGGCCTTTCATTAAAAGTAATTAAAGTTTAGTAGAGACTAGTTATTTACTCAATCAAGCAAATTTCACCCATTTGTTTTGCTGCAGCATTTTGTTTCCTTCATGAACTCATTGAACTTGATGCCCTCATGTCAGTATTTCATCCAGTGGTGCTTGAGAGTATTATAGTGAGCAAGAGAAACTGCGTACTTGCCCTTATCCATGAGCAGGGCCAGTAGAGTCCTGCTTTTTTTTCAGGGGTGGGGGGTGGAATGGGCACGGGATATGTTCACATTTCTAAAATCACATCCTTTAGATACTCACTTAATCACTGGTTTATAAGATTGTTAACATCTTTTTCAATGCAGAAATACTATAGCAATGTTAAACTACACCATTGCCTCTCTAGTTTGTAACTTAACAAATATATGCCAAAGAGTATAATGGAATAAGAAAAGAAAAGAAAACAATGAGTAAAAATTTTATTACAATACCAAAAAAGATAAATGTAGGTATTCTTTCTCTACAATACCTTGTTAAAGGCAGTACTCTCCCATGCCAATAATATAAAGTATCCTGTATTATGTAGAGTGCATTCAAGTTACACATTACCATATTAGGTAAGTATAACTTGATATTTATATTTATGGAATATATTTTCAGCAATGTGGATTTCATTAAGGTGCGTCTTTTCTCACTTAATCACCAGTATAAATATGTGGAGGTTAAAGCCATGGTCAGCACAGATGAATGGGAATTTTTTTTCCACTTTGAAGTAGTAACAACACAAATACAAAATGACAGCCTCATATTTCTGTGCTTTAACCAGCTGGAGAGGAAAGGGAAATTAGCTGAGTTAGCCTACTTGAGTTTTTCTATCACTGAAGTTTTTTTAGGTCATAAAAGTTTACTAGTAATTGTATTGAACATGTATTATATATTAGACTCTCATACTTGCAAGGTGCTGGAAATACAAAGGTGTTCCTAGTCTTTGTTCTCAAAAAGTTTGTCATACAGTTAAAAGGGCAATGACTGGGTGCTGTATGAATACCCAAACTGGCGATGACTCCTGTGTTGAATCCTGAAGGGTGACTACGTTTTAAGCACATGAAAGGTAGAAGTATAACATTATAAACCAAGAAAGAGGCATGTACAAAGGGCCAAAGACAAAAGAGGACATGACCCACTTTTGGAAACTGCAAGTAGATAATAATGGTAGCAGAAAGAACCTAGATCACAAAGAACCTTGATGCCATGATAGGATGTTTGGACTTTACCCTAAAGACTATGGGAGCCATTAAGGATTATCAAGTAGAGAGATTTAAGTGGCCAGATTTGTATTTGAGAAAGAAGACTGGCTAGTGCAAAGATTGGATCAGAAAGGTGTAGATCAGATAGATTAAGACCAGGGAAGAGGTTTTTGCAATGATCAGATGACAAATGATAAGGGCTTGAACTCTTGAGATTAAGGTTAGTGTCAGGGTGGCAGTTAGGTAGAAGAACCAGTTGAATATAGGAGGAAAATGTTGAAGAGTATTCAAAGATGATGCCAAGTTTATTGGATTAGAAAGCTGAGAACGTAAGACACATAAATAATCCATACGGACATTGTCACCAGGGATGGTGATAAGATTGGAGACACTGTGAGCCAAATGCCTAGTGAATGCGAGGAAGCAAACGTGAGGCCATTCTCATCTACCAAATATTTTTTGCAAAGTGATAAAGTTATAATTCTTTTGTGTTTTAGTACAAAGTGGTTGTGCCCAAAATTGGAAACATACTTGATCTTTGTACAGCATTGTCTGCTTTATCAGGAGTACCTGCAGATAAGGTAAGATATTTCTGGGTTTGAAGTATATAAGTTGGAGTTCAGTTTTGCACTATTGTAAAATCAGCTCAATAGAAATTTTTTTTTTTTAGATGATAGTTACTGATATATACAATCATAGATTTCACAGAATATTTGCAATGGATGAAAACCTTAGTAGTATTATGGAGCGGGATGATATTTATGTGTAAGTATAAAATTCATTGTGCAAAATATTTTTGAGAAAAATTCAAAAGAATAGCATAAAAGTTTTCAGAATTGATAGTCAGTTTTGTCTTTGTAGGTTTGAAATTAACATCAATAGGACAGAGGATACAGAGCATGTGATTATTCCTGTTTGCCTAAGAGAAAAATTTAGACACTCAAGTTATACCCACCATACTGGTTCTTCACTTTTTGGCCAGCCTTTTCTTATGGCTGTACCACGAAACAATACCGAAGATAAACTTTATAATCTCCTGCTTTTGAGAATGTGGTAAGTGTCAGATAATTCAACATTAACAAAATGCAATATGAAATAGCTAAAGAAAGTAAATGTTAAGGTACTATCAGAATGTAATTTAGATAAGTCTGTATTATCTTAACTTTGTTTAAACAAATAGCAATTTATAAAACCCAGGTGTAGTCTGAGCCAGATTCTTGATCATGTAGAACATTGCTAAGGTAATTTCAAACCCACAAAACATGAATTCTTTTAGCTGTTTTACACCAAAAGTTAACAGTTGGAAGAAAACAAAAATTTATCATGTATACACTCTGAAATCATAACAACAGATGTTTTATTTCTTTATACATACTGCTAGTTCAAGAACTCATGCAAATAAATAGTTTTATTTAAAAGGATAAACTTTCATGGTTGATAGTATTGTAAGGCAACTGATTTTCGTCTTCCTAAAACCTTGATTTGAATTTTAAGGTAATCAGGAATGTCACTTGATCCCTTTCATTCACCCTTTATAGTTAGTTACATAGTTAGTATTCTTAGATACCTCTTTTAAACATTATAGTTCTATAACCCATAAAGATCACATCACACAACAATAATTGATCTTAGCTATATATATATATATATATATTTCATCTAAATAAGAATTTTTATATAATAATTTTTTAAATTGAGGAAATATTTGCCCCATATTTTAACACATAAAATATGTTAAAACGCAAGAACAAATTAACTTTTTTTTTAAAGATTTTATTTATTTTATTTTTAGAGAGGGGAAGGAGGGAGAAGGAGAGGGCGAGAAACATCAGTGTGTGGTCACCTCTCGTGCATCCCCTACTGGGACCTGTCCCACAACCCAGGCATGTGCCCTGACTGGGAATTGAACCAGCAGCCCTTTGGTTCACAGGCTGGTGCTCAATCCACTGAGCCACACTAGCCAGGGCACAAATTAACTTTTTATAAAGACAGTCAAAACAAATGATTAATCAGTGGTACTTACAGAGTTTTGTCTTGAGTCTGAATTTATCCTTGAATCTACTAAATGACCACTGTTATTAAATTAAAAAGTTGTTTTATTGAAAGAATAGAAACTTTTTATAAGTTCTTACCTTTACAGAACTGAACTTGATTTCTAATTTTATTTAAGCCGATATGTCAAAATATCTACTGAAACCGAAGACACTGAAGGATCCCTACACTGCTGTAAGGACCAAAATATTAATGGGAATGGCCCAAATGGCATACATGAGGAAGGCTCACCAAGTAAGACTTTCCTATTAAATTGTAAAACTCTTCACTTGGATTATTGACTCAGAGAAAAGTTGAGAGGATGGGGATTGAGGAACTAAAAAAATAATCTGCAAGCCTAAGAAAAATAATGTTAGTATTAATAATTTTTAAATGTAACATTGAGATTATTTAAAGATTTCTAATATCTAAAATTAGGTGAAATGGAAACAGATGAACCAGATGATGAATCCAGCCAAGATCAAGAACTTCCCTCCGAGAATGAAAACAGTCAGTCTGAAGATTCAGTTGGAGGAGATAATGATTCTGAAAATGGATTATGTACTGAAGAAACTTGCAAAGGTCAACTCACGGGACACAAAAAACGATTGTTTACATTCCAGTTTAACAACTTAGGCAATACTGATATCAACTACATCAAAGATGATACCAGGCATATAAGATTTGATGATAGGCAGCTTAGGCTAGATGGTAAGTGTCTGTAAAAAATGGTTTGATTGCACACTAGAGCAAAGCATGTTATTTTTTTAGGTGAAAACCACGAAGTTCAACACATGAATTTTAATATTTATATATCTAGAGAAAAGCCTTAACTTCTAAGTATACTATGTGTTTATTAAATAGAGGTTGGACTTATGCATAAGTTTTGTTTTGTTTTTTTAACTCCTAAAATATTTTAATGGAATTTGCCCTGATCACCTAATAAAAGTAAACAAGACTGCTATTTGTTTATTCTCAGATATATCTTAACATTATAATAAACTGATTTTAACATTAAAGCATATTAAATTTTAAAGAAAAAATATGTTTTCCACCTTAGAAAGATCTTTTCTTGCTTTGGATTGGGATCCTGATTTGAAAAAAAGATACTTTGATGAAAATGCTGCTGAGGTAAATCATCACTCATTACTTTTTTATCTTTTCCATGTTGGTCACCACTGTTTTGGTACATCCTTTGGCTTTTACCAAATGTGTTTATTTTGCCAGTCTAAACTTGGTTAATTATATACTAGAAAAGACTTGTTGGTTTTAAACATGTTTTCTTTTTGTACTTTTTAATTGTTTCTAGGTGTGGATACAGGATTTATTTAGAAGGGTGGTGTAAATCTCAGCTGAAATAAGCTTTATGATTCTTTTGAGAAAGTTTAGGAGTTTTTCATTACTATTCATAGCAAGATGGTATCACTAAAATGAGTTTTGTTTCATTTGTTTTCTTAACTCAAGAAATACTTCTCTTTAGGATTTTGAAAAACATGAAAGTGTGGAATATAAACCGCCTAAAAAACCCTTTGTGAAATTAAAAGATTGCATTGAGCTTTTTACAACAAAAGAAAAGCTAGGTGCTGAAGATCCTTGGTAAGAAACAAAGTTAAATAATTGTTTCTAATATTTTTTAAGGATTTATATTGAGGTATGTGCTACATGGAGTTAGAAAGGTGATAGGTAAATTCCCTTTCATATTTTAAATGCTAAGCATTTCTTTATATGATAATATTCTATTAAGAGGGATGAGAATGTTTCTAAAAGTATTATAATGTTAAGCTTTAAACCCTTTACTGTATTTAGCATAATATCCATTTTACTATGAATAATTAATTTTAGTTACTTTTTCTTGTGAATTTTTAGTTGTGCTGTCATTTTGAGAGAAACTGTTTCAGGAAAATTGTAATGTTTTGTGGTATTATTCTATTAGAGCCCAGAAATTTTGAGGTTTTTCTAATACCTGTATCTCATCACAGTTTTGTGATACATCCATGTCTTTTTAGCATACTGAAATGTAAATAATCTAGCCCTCATCATTTATTTGAATACTTATTTACATACTAGTTTATAACAGTTAAATCTATTTGGAAAATGTATTGATGATAATAACAGGAATTCCTTTTGGTCTGGTGTATATTAGGCATACAATAACTGCTCACTGAAGTAATGTAGAACGTTTCAAACTTTTTTAATATATAATGTTTTAATTGCCTCTATCAAGCTTTAAATGTTTCTTTTTATTTTTAGGTATTGCCCAAATTGTAAAGAACATCAGCAAGCCACAAAGAAATTGGATTTGTGGTCCCTGCCTCCAGTACTTGTGGTACATCTCAAGCGATTTTCTTACAGTCGATACATGAGAGACAAGTTGGATACATTAGTTGATTTTCCTATCAAGTAAGTTTTGGTTATACTTCCTAAATGTTGGACAACTCTAACTTTCTCTTAGACATCAAGTAGCACTGGGCCCAGTTTCAGTTTTTGAGTGGATTTTTTAGCAGTACTAACAATTCTTAAGGATCAGTTAACAACTTTTATTACCGCTTAGAGATTTTTTTCAAAGAACAAAAAGAAAATATACTTTAAAAAAATAATAAAACTCAGCCTGTGTTATGTTATGGGTTCATTGGCCTTGTTTATAAATCTAAAGATACAGGACTCTAGTGATTTTGTTTTTTTCTAAGAATTAATCATCCATTATTCCCAAATATGCTTTTTCTTTTTTTTTAAGACTTTTTATTTATTTATTTTTGGAGAGAGGGGAAGGGAGGGAGAAAAAAGGGAGAGAAACATCGATGAGTGAGAGATACATCAATCTGTTGCCTCTCACACGCCCCTACCTGTGGACCCAGCCCACAGCCCAGGCATGTGCCCTGACTGGGAATGGAACCGGAGATTCTCAGTTTGCAGGCCAGCGCTCGATCCACTGAGCCACACCAGCCAGGGCCTAAATATTCTTTAAAAAAAAAACTAAAGTAATATATAAAATCAGAATAATGGAATTGCCTGGAAGAATAACACAGTAGTATCCTTCAGTTTTCTTACTGCATTGTCAGAAGGATAACATCATATCCATGGCAAGGTATAAAATGGCCTGGAGATAACATTTTTGTGGTTCTTTTTCTTAAACTTTCACGAAATATAATTGAGAATTCAGACGGACCAAAAGGGAATATTGTGTTCTCGTTTATGTAGTCCAGGAAGGACTTTATCAAACAAAATTCTGCAAGAAGAGCTCGATACTCTCACTTTTCTGAAAGGACATTGATAGTATTCTTGTATGTTTCATGACATTTCTGCACCAAATTTACTTAATAAAGTTAATAAGTAGACAAATGCTGAAGGCAGGTATCTATTACAAAGGTGATTGGAAGGAATAAATGATATAATATTAAAAACATTCTATGGATTGCTTATTCTAATTGGTGATTATAAGTTTAAAATTGAAATTGTTTTGCAGTTATGGAACCAAAAAAATCATAATTTTCTATTTAGCAAAATTATGCACCATCAAAGTTTTCAAGAATATAGCATTTTGACAATGTAAGTACAGGAAGAACTGGAAGTAATGATAAGCTAGAGCCTATTAGAGAGATATTAGAAGTTTAGAGTCACTATTGCTTTTTAGTGAGGCAAGTATAAAAAAAAAACACAAAAGTAATCATAAGCTATAAGATGGTCATGTTCCAGTTTCATCAATGACATTATAAACAGCTGGTTGCATTTCAAAGAATGTTTTTTTTGTGTGTGTGTGTGTGTGTGTGTGTGTGTGTGTGTGTGTGTGAAACAACACAGAAGGGAACAAAATTCATTACATTTAGAGAAAACATAGAACTAACTTGATCTATTTTTAAAACAGTGACTTGGATATGTCGGAATTCCTAATTAATCCAAATGCAGGTCCTTGCCGCTATAATTTGATTGCTGTTTCCAACCACTATGGAGGGATGGGAGGAGGACATTGTAAGTTGACAGTTTCCCTTTTTTACCAAAATTACAATGTTTTGATAACTCCACACTTTTTTCCTTAAGATATTTATCACTTCTTAAAGGAAAATGTGAGATGTGTCTTACATGTAGTCGTTGTTCAATAAATATTGATTAATGAATGAATCTGCTTTTGAATATTTTTTGACATCAGGAGTAGAGGATTTATTCATACTCGTTTAAAAGAACAGGAAGATTATGTACGTGACTGTTCAGGGCTCCTGTCCTTCCCCATTCTCCTTCCCCTCCTCTTTCTGATGTATTTAACATATGTGCTCTTATGAATCATGCATCATTGTTAAATTACATGATTGGTACTGTGCTATAAATCTTACCTTTTTCTCTTAACACTTAACATGTGTTCATGTAGTCTGTTCTATCTAAACTCATGACTCAGGTTATCATGTTTTATCTCTCTATTTAATGGTGGACATCCAAATTGCCTTTAACTTTCTGCCACCATAAGACTAGTAAACATCATTGTTTATGGTCCCCTTTGTGAGAGTTTCTTACAGCTACACACCCAGAGGTGAGATTGCTGGATCATGAGTACCGAAGTACTGCCAGATGGTGGTCTAGGATGACTATACCAGTCTGTACTCTTCAGTTGATTTTTCTATTGAACCATCTTTGTATTCCTCGGAAATACTACTTATGTTTTAGTATTTTTTATATACCTAGTTGGATTTGGTTAATTTTATTTAGGATTGTTACAATTAATTTGTAAGCAAAATGTCTACCCTAATAAAACAGGCTAGGATTCTTCAGTTTTCTTTTTCCAAAACGTGCACATTGTTACATTTTCTATTTTTCCCAAAATATACCTATGTTTTCCAATTTATTTGAGAATAGTTGTTTTATCTTATGCTATTTTTTTTCTTTGCCTTTTTTTTTTTAACTGGTCTTAGGTCTGTCTTATTACTCTTCAAAGTATTAGCTTTCCATTATATTAATTTTTCCTATTTGTTATTACATGTATGTATTCTATCTTAATGATTTCTTCTCCTCCCTTTGATATATATTTTTTGTTACTTTGGGTTTGCTCTGTTGTTCTTTTCCCAACTTTTGGGGTTGAATGCTTTTTGCTTTTCATTGTTTTCCTCTGTTGAAGGCTCTAATAAAAGTTCTAAATTTCCTTCTAAATACTGTTTTATCTGTATCCCATAAAATTTGGAATGTGGAATTTTCAGTTATGTTCTTTTCTATATGGCTTTAATAAAGCTTTCCTTTTGTTCTTTATTTTGTAATGGGCATTGTCTGCATTGTATTAATCCATACAAATTTATTAAGGTTTCATATGGCTTAGTAACTGATCTCTTTCTTGTTTGTGTGCTTGAAAAACAGGTATTTTCTATTCAAACAGAGTTCTGTATTTCTCTAATAATTTAACCATATCAATTTAAATTATTACTGTCTCCTGTTATTTTTCAAGCTCTGTTTCTGAGAGGAATTTGTCAGGAATTCTACTGAAAGTGTTGATTTATCTGTTTTAACAGTTTTATTAGCTCTTTTTCAATATTAGTTGCATTTATGTTTATAATGGGTAGCTCTTCTTTCTCTGCTATTCCTTTTACCAGGACATTCTTTTTTCCCTTTTGTTCTAAGAATTATAAATACTAACCTAGCTTTCTCTTATTATTTATTTTGCCAACTGTGTGCCTTTTTGTAGGATTTGTTCTCTTATAAACCATATTGCTATTAGATTTTGTCTTTTTATTCAGTCTAACAATGTTTCCTTTAATTTGTAAGTGTAGCAGTCATGAGTTCAGATTGTGTATGTATGTGGCAGCATTATTTAGAAGACACTTATAAAGTGTCATTTTCTAGAAGCTATGACAGCAGATAATTGTTTGGGGGACATTTTGCAACCTTGTTTCCTCAGTTATTAGGTACTTTATACAAAGTATGGACTGGGAAAAGGGCTTTTTTAATTTTAACTTAAAGTTGAAGCTAATCTTTAAAAATCGTGCAGATTAATTAATTGCTTTTTACCTTTCTCTTGCTCTGTACTTTTGTTTAAGACTGAAATGATTTTGGTGTAGAAAACACTATGAATTAGTGAGATAGAATTTTTGCAATAACATTTGTCATAGAAAATTTAAATTATGATTGAAGTTTTAAACTTTGGGATCAGAGTCCTGGGTTTGAATCCTAACTCTGCTACCTAACAGGTACACTATTGGACAAATTAAACTTTTCTTGATGCCTCATTTTCCCATCGCTGAAATTGGAATAATAATAATAATGATGATAATACCTTCATTATAAATAATGCATGTAAAATATATGGCACTGTGCCTGGTACATGATAAATGTTAATTACCATTTATTGTCATTAATATTGTTGTTCTGTGAATTAAAAAATAATAAATCTGTTTGTCCCTGGGATGAAAAAAGTTACAAATTCATCTTATATGAAAAGTATCTTAGGCATGTAGATTGTAGGAAATTATTCTAAAAACTTTTAATCAGTGGAATCAGTTGAATGTGTGGTAGATAGGCCTTATATAGATGATTATCATATGATTTTAATAGGTATTCCTCACATAAATTATTTTAAATTTTTAGGGTTCCCCACAGGAAACCATATATCATTTTAGTTACAGAACTGATTATATTTTTTTCATTAGATACTGCTTTTGCAAAAAATAAAGATGATGGAAAATGGTACTACTTTGATGACAGTAGTGTCTCAACTGCATCTGAAGACCAGATTGTGGTAAGTGTGTCTTTTATTTCCTAAAATCAAGGAATCCAGTTTTAAAAGGGGCCCGTGAGGCATTATAGTCTATATTCTAGCAACTCTAATAGCTAGGAGAGACTTGCTCTGATTTAAAAAAATGTAACGTTGTCCCTTATGTGGGAATTTGTTTTCTGAATTTGCCCACTAACAGCAGTATAAACTACAAAATGAAAATTTTCCTGGTAGTTTTCAACATAAAAACTGGGATTTTCTATAAAAAATAATAAATTACTTTGTTAATAAAAAAAATTTCCTCCAGAAAGTAGGCTCAGATATTTCTAGATGTTGGCTACTTAAAATCAGAATGCTAAAATAGAAAAAAGTATTTTTGCCCTAGCTGGGTGACTCAGTTTGTTAGAGCATTGTCTCATACACCAAAAAAGGTTATGGGTTCAATTCCCAGTCAGGGCACATACCTAGGATACCTAGGTTACAGGTTCAGTCCGTTCAGGGTGTGTACAAGACACAACAGATAGCCATCTCTCTCTCTCTCTCCCCCTCCTCCGCCCCACCCCTGGCCTCCCTCCCTCACCCCCAAGCCCCCAAATAAATCAATAAACATATCCTCAGGTGAGGATTTTTGTTAAATTCCTTAAGGGCCTTACCATGCATATGATTTTTAAAATAAAGTCTTATCCTTTATGATAGTTAAATGCTTAAACTAAAATCACATAATTAGATAAAAGGTTATAGATTTTTAAAATAACCCTGTATATTTGTTACTTTGATATTTTCTAAATAGTAGAAAAGTGAGGAAGTTATATTTATTCACACTTGTATCAGTTTATCAGCCACAGGCAGAGCCAAAATATTGGCATTTGGTTTGCTTCCTTTCAGAGCAGTTTTTTATTATAAGGAATTGATTGCCCTGGCTGGCATAGCTCAGTTGGTTGGGCATCATCCCTCCAAGCAAAAGGTTTCCAGTTAAATTCCTGGTCAGAGCTCACTCCTAGGTTATGGGTTCAGTCCCTGGTCAGGGCACATTTGAGAGGCAACTGATCAGTGTTTTCTCTCTCATATTAATGTTTCTCTCCCTCTCTTTCTCCTTCCCTTACCCTTTCTCTAAAAAATAAATAAATAAAATTTTTTTTAAAGATTGATTAATGAAAAGATGACTAGTATATTCTAAGAAGAAAGTTTAAGACTTGCTTGATAGGATTTATTTTTCTATGAATTTTACCTTTCTATAAATTTTACTTATTGATCGCAATACTACAAAGAATGAGAAATATAATATTTTCTCACATGATATTTACTATTTTCTGTTGATGTGGGAAGCACTGGCTGCTTTACTTTTTCTTCCTAAGTTTAAATTATGTATTCCTCGAGCACAGAGACTAGCATTTGTTTTACTTTATAATATTTAAAATCCTTCAACTTAAATTGTTCAACTCTATAAATTAATAAACTTCTGAGCCTATTTATTGGCATGGTTTTAGTCTGTCATTGGATGAACAGATATGACATAAAATATTTGTAGGGAAACAGATTTAGAATTGTTTCCCTACCAATATTTTTTATTCTATTTATATTCATATAAACTATGTACTGTTGCTTACCTCCTTATAGCTTTAACAAAGAATAGACTTGAACTCTTCATATTTTCTAATATGTGTATATGCCTAAATTAACTACATTTCTAGTTTATATTAAGACTTCTAATTTCAAGTTATGTCTCTCACTTTTCATTTTTTGTTTTCCTGTTTAGTCTCCCAACCAAAACATTGTGAAATAGCCTGTATCCTCCTTCAAAGTCTCTTTGACAACACTGCTCTAATCTTGTCTTCAAATAAATAATATATCTTATTTATATATAATATATGAAGTAGATGGTACCTTGCATCTTAACAATAATGTTTCTTCATTTAGTCAACAAGTATTTGAGCACCTTCTGTATTTAGGACTTTTGCAAGGTTAAAAGATAAGTATCTGATTTCAAGAGATTTACAATCTAAAGATGACAGACAAGCAAATTAACAATTATATATGATAAGTACTATTGAATATCTGAGTTGGGGTTAAAGTAGATAGAACCACTACAGGGAAGTTTACACAGAGAAAGTACTATTTAACCTGAGTCTGCCAGTACAAATAGGAGTAAATTAGACAAAAGAATATTCTACACAGAAAGAACAGTACCTACACAAATAAGGAGGCATGACAGACCATGTCATTTCAGGGAACAGCAAATAATTTGGTATTTCTGAAAGGAAAGACTCTTGTTAGGGCTGTGGGGCAGAAATTAGCTAAATTTGGAATTCAGATCAAGAAAGGTGACATTTTTCATTATTTAGACCTTTTTTTTTTTAAGTCTGTGAGAAGCATTGGGTGATTGTTAAGCAACAAAAGAGCATTATTAAATCTGCATCTTAACATCTGTCTGAGAACACTAGAAGATATACTGGGAGGCAGTGAGAAAGGCAAATAAAGCCATCATATTCTGCCTCCAACAGAAAGACTGTCATGTAATTTAAGCAGTTAAGAGCTTCTAAATTTACTATGTTGTACGCCTGAAACTAATATAATATTGTATGTCAACTGTAATTAAAAATAGTTTTAAGTAATAATAATAAATTTAAAGCAGTGGTAGTAAGTGAACAGATAAAGGGAGACTGGATTTATGGGATTTACCAGATAGGATTAGAAGAACTTGGTTAAGATTAGGTATAAATGAAGATACAGATGTAGAGATGCAAAGAGGAAAAAGTTAAAGGTAACTCTTAATTCACAATTCACCAAAATATGAACTATAGGAAAAATTTGCTGAAGTTTGAGGTACCTGTATGACTGCTATGTAAAATAGAAATTTTCCTTAGGTAGTTGGACTAGAGTTCCAAATTCTGTAAATTTGAGTTGTGGGTCTTAGGTAGCAGTTGAAGCCATAGGTTGAATGAGTCACCTAGTAAGAGGATACACTTTGAGCAAAAGTGATGGGCTAAGGACAGAGCATGATTTTTTTTAAAGGGCAGGATTTAATGAGCCCACAGAGAGGTTAGAAGAAACCATAGAAATAGAAGATCAAAGGAAAAGTGGTATCACAAAAGCTAAAAATCATTGGATGCAGGAAAGAGGAGTAGTAAAACATTAAATGCTATAGAGAGACTGTCTAAAAGAACTTTTTAAAAGGCATTTATTTAATTTGTTTATAGGAGGTTATTGACCCTAGTGAAAACTACTTTATTAAAATGGGTGGTGGAAGAGTTAGGTCATACTGAGTTGAGGAGTGCGCAGAAGAGTGAATGATGAATATTAGACCGCAAGCCTCACTGTGAGAAAGACATTAATTCTAGAAGACAAGGACTCACTGCAGATACGCAGTGATGACTGAAGAAAAGTCGGACTTGACAGCAAACATAGAATATTGCGATTAGAAGTGAAAGAAGCTTGTCTTTTCCTTAAGAGTCAGGAGGGAAGAAGGCATAGAATTCTATTTCATGGTAGAGTAACTGGGTTAATCCATAATAGAGTTGCACTTATTTATCTGTCCAACTAACTTAGAAGAGAATAAAAATGTTAAAATTCCAGTGACCATTCTTCATTTATAAGTAGAAGTCATCTTATATTTAATCAGTGTTCATAAGTTCCATCTGACCTTTTGTGGTCTTTTAATTTGATTTTATGCCCTATCACCAAAATTGGGTACCAGCTAAAAATTCCTACTATATTTAATGTGGCCTTTGAGAATCATGACCTTTTTAACATCCTTTGTTTGTTTTAACAGTCCAAAGCAGCATATGTACTCTTCTACCAGAGGCAAGACACTTTCAGTGGAACTGGCTTTTTCCCTCTTGACCGAGAAACTAAAGGTGCTTCAGCTGCCACAGGCATCCCATTAGAAAGTGATGAAGATAGCAATGATAATGACAATGATATAGAAAATGAAAATTGTATGCACACTAACTAATGAAAGTCCTAGAAGCCATAAAAGAGAGACTTTCCTGCTGGTGGTATCTATTGAAATGAAGATATCCACCACATTAAACAAAAGTCTGAGATGGGAAGTTTCAGATAACCGAATGTAAATCCTTTATCAGATTTTAACTTGTGCAGTACTTGAAGTGAAACACAATGAAAACTTTAACAGAAATTGTCTCTTAATACATTTACAGTCTTGTATTTACAAGCTAAATATATATAGGAAATCACAAATAAATCCCTTTTAAGTTTGCTGCTGTTTTGATGAATTATGTTTTCTTTAATTTTTTGGATGTGAGTTAATTGATGACATGTTAAATTTGTGGATGTTGGTCATTTATTTTGCTCTGATAATACTGCAAGAAAACTGTGGCTGAACTTAGTTTTTGGATAATCTAGTTCATGTGCATTAGGCTGCCACTTATACTACTATGATATTTAGCTGCAGTATCAATGTGGCATAAATACTGCAGTAGTATTCTTGGAAAACAAATTTTCAAACTATCCCTGGTAATCAGTGTGGGCCTATTAAAAAAACAAAATCATGATATAAGAAACAATCTTGAAAAAGTTATATCCTTTTGTAGTATCATTAAATATCATCTTACTGCTACTGTGGAAACAGGTTCTAGATTTCATACTCCATCTAAAGTAATTTTTCGGTTAAATGTAAGTATTTTTTACAGCTATTGGGATCTATTCCTTAGACATTGAAATTCTTGACTTGCTTTAAAATGCGTATCTTTAATCTGGTGTTGGTCCAAAATTAAAATTTTTGCTGTCCGTTTTTCTCTACCCCATTTTTTTTGTAATTTGGCAACTTTTAGCTCTCCCAATTATTGTAATATAAGGACAGACTTAATAGTATTCTGTATCCATAGTAATAATTACATCAGGGTTAGACTTGAGAAATTTTTTCATATACTGGCCTTTAAATCATTAATGGACAATTGGCTCTAAAGGTAGGTCTGTTAACTTTCTTTGTGTGTTCCTGATGGAATTCACCATAGCCTTACAGCTTTTCTCAGAAGGTAACTTGCTATAAGAAAATTGGCATTTGCATGTTCCAGAGTTAGAACCTGTACAGTATATAAAGCATACAAACCTTGAGTTTGATTTTAGTTCACCACATTTAAGGATCCAGGATGCCAAAAATATGTGTGAACATTTGAAACATTTTTCATTCGCTGCTTTTTCCCTTTGATCTAGTTCAAAGAATGTATTGTCAATTGGCATACAATACTGCCTTTAATAGAAAATCTAAATGCTGGGGCACATTTCGCGTATTGACTACCTGAGAAATTGCTTTGTGTCCCACTGTTATTAAAGCAAAAAGTATAATGTTCTTCACTTGAACTAATCAAATACAATAGATTATAAATTGTGTATTGTAAATAAAAGTTCACTCTGTGAGTGCACATTTTGGTAAATTATTTATTTATGTTAGCATTTAAAGTTTAAAAAATAATGCATTTGACCAGGATAATAAATAAATGAGGTATGTTGATCATGGCTTTGCTTTATACCTTGATATTAAAGCTGGTTTTTCATCCTGGTATTTTAAAAGCTGCTTTGGGTTTGTTTTTTTTCTTTTCTTTTCATTTCTTTTTCTTCTTCTTCTACTTCTTCTTCTTCTTCTTCTTTTTTTTTTAATGTAAACTAACCTCCTGCATGACAGAGGTTAAAATTTTGTCTGCACTTGAGTTCACTTGAGTTTACATTTGAAATGTGCATGTTTATTTATACAGATTTCAATAAAGCTATTCAAGGCCTTATTTAGTCTTTTATTTCTTACTCTGAATCTTTTGATAAAAATGGGTAGGTGACTGACTATATGCTAGACATTTTAGTTATCATGTAGTTAAAAATGGAAAAGCGCATATCAGAGCAAAGTGAATCCTACTGTTTAAGGATGTGTTTTCAAGTTGATTTTTTTAAATTTAAATATTCATTAAACTGATGTTTGTGCACCTACTATTCTTCTGCCATCTTGAGAGTAAACAAATATTGCTGCTGTCACAAAGCTTGCAGTCTTCCTGCTGTCTACCAACTAATAGCTGATATTTCCATTTTTCTGAGGTTTAGAGAAAAGCCAAAATTAACTTTTTTCTATCCCTAGATGCCAATTTCCACCCTAATTATCCATACCTTTTTAATGCCCATAATTCTATTCCCACTAAAAGAAGTGTTTTTCCATTGGAAATGATGTTGTTAATACCATTGAATTTGTCAAACTCAAATGACATTAGCAACTGCAAAAAAATAAACTAAAAATCTTGCAAAAGGCCAATATATACTCTAAAAGTAGATACTCATTGGTAACACAGGGCGATAAGAATATATCCAACCTAGAATTCTAATTCTAGCTTTGCTACTTAGTAATCAGATGACTTCGAACATAATCTCACTGAGTCTGTTTCATTACATGCAAAATGATGATAATAAGAGCAGCATTTATTGAGCACTCGCCACACACCACATACTCTGTTAAAGTGTCATATGTATTATCTCATTTACTACAATAACTATGAGGTAGGGATAGCCACCATCCTCATTTTTCATATGGAGAAACCAAGGTACAAAGCAGTTAAGTAATACTCCCAAGTTCTCACACAATTACCATGTGGTGGAGCCAATGATTCATCCTCAGAAGTAGGTAATACCTCCCACTGTTAACAGCCTCACGAGGTTTTAGCGCAAATGAGCTCACATAGTTCATGGGAAGGTGCTTAGTGATCTATGTGGTATACTTGTGACTTATTTCTTCAGCCTAAAGAGAAAATCATCTTAAAATCTAGTAACCTTGCTTCCAAAAGTATCTCCAGTTCAGTATTTGAGTACTAAGAAAGATACCAGCTGGAATATTGATTAACCTTTCCCTTTTAAAATTCTTATGTACATTTATTACAATTTTAAATGCTACATGGCATTTTTTCCTTATCTTGTTCATCTAACTTAGGTGTGCCCTTCTTTACATTTCCCCAAATGCAACCCTTACTTTCAGGACTTTTTCTTCATCTATACTTCAGTTTTAATTAAACTATGAAAAGCTGATTAATGTCTTGCTTTATTCTATAATCTGTGTAGTTTCAGTAGTCCTATTTTAATCTTTGCTCTCCTGGCAACTAGATAGGAAAACCGCACAAAATATTGATTTGGGTATGAAGAAGATCAGTAAGTACTAAAGTCATTGTTACAGTGTGGAGACAGTGATTTTTCATCAACTAATTTCACTGAGGTGGATGACATAAGGAAGCCAAGAGACTCAGGAGATAAGGGGTGTCTCGTTCAGTGCTTTACCAAAGGGGTTGGGGGGAGCATGCAGGGAGGAGTCTTCCACCCCAGGAATGTACATTACTGGTACATGGTGATTATCAAAAGCAGGCCAACTTTTAGCCTGCTTTATTTAAGTTCTTTACAGACTAGGTGTTTCATTACTGTCTACTTCCCACTCACCCCCTGCTTCCTTTGCTTCTGACCTTCGCTTGTACAATGTAGATGAGCACATTCTCTCCAGCTTAGTTTTTAAGGTAGAAATGTGAAGAATTCTTGTATATTAGGGGAAGGAATAATAAGCTTTCTAAAAATCTCAGAAGAGTGCAAAGGAAAGGAAAATTTCATTTTTAGAGCCAAAGAAGAGTATTGGAAATACTTTTCCAATTGGAAAAATACTTTATTCATAGTTTTGTACTCTACAATAAAACAACCTTTTCTTTTAAACAGCTCCTCTTGAAAATACAATTTTGTTGATAACTGACAATTCTTTTAAGTGCCAGAGGATAAAGAAAAAGAAGAGTTTGTTTATATCCTGCTGACTTATATAGTAATTCATATGTATGGCAGAGCTATGCCATACTTTTTTGTTACCAGATTTTTCTAATGAGAAACATATCATTTTTTTTGTGAGCATTATTCTAGCTTGGGGAGCATTTCAATTCGTATGTTTCCCATGTGTTTAATTGATATTCACTATGTATTAAGCAAAGGAATTTCCAAAAAGCTCAGGCAACACATTCAAAACTGGATTAGTATATTCAAATTTTTATAAGCTACATAGAATACATTTCTAAATATCGGAATTGGAAAGAAAAAATGTACATGGTAAGAATTCAAATACTGATCAAGCCTAATTTGCACTAATGATGGGGTAAAGAATTTTAAAATGGATAATACGAAACAGTATAAAAATTATCTTTGACAAATGTATGCATTCTCACCCCACATCATAACCATAGTCTAATTATATCTCAGCTCTGCCTTTGGGAGCCTGGAAATTTGCCAGAGTTGTGAAAGGAAAAAAACTACAGGTTATTGAGGGAATCCAGAGAGTGAGTAAGCTGTTAAAATTTGACATAATATTTTGGACTAGACTGTCAAAGGACAGAGAGAAAATCGGTCAAATGTATTTTTATGTCTTTTTTTCTAGAAATGTCTATTAAATGTGATTATACAAAGCAGCTAAAAATGCAACTATTTGAAAATTGTTCTTTTAAATGGAAATGCTGAAAAATAAGACTACACATTTTTATATGCACAAAATCAAATATTTTAAATGCTAAATTGTATTGCTAATTAGCTATGTTCTGCTGTAGAAAATCATGGTTGAAGTTGGTGCTCATTTTGCTTAAAACTTTCCCTCATCAGGAACTTTTGGTTTGTTCTATAGTTTGGTGAAGCAATGGAGTTAAATCTTTACATGCAAAAGTAAAACAATAAATATGGAAACATCCCAACAGCCTTTTCCCATAATTTTTATTCTTAACATTTTTCTCAGTAATGACAAATTCTTAACATTTCCCAAAGTGTTGTTTTAAATCTTGAATGTTACCCTACTTTCTCATTTTTAAAATCTTTCAGGATTCCTAAACTTTGTAACACTTTAAACCAAAGTCTAATTAAAACTTTTTTATAGTACTTACTTTCCTTTAAACCGTAAAGGAGCACTGTAGGTTACAGATGTTGTAACTCCTTATTCCTCCTCCATGTTGATTCTTAGGGGCACTAGGATTGAAATAATTCAGCTTGTGCTCTGCTTATGTCTGGCCTTACATGCGTGCCTTCACTCTTTCACCTGGGCGTGCTTTTTTCTGACCTTGACTTCTCCCTATAAGTAGTGAAAGTTATCCTTCCAGTGGCAACCATCCATTATATCAAGTGGGCAGTTTTTTAATTTTGTGAGTTCAGCAGAATTAATCCCATCATGTCCTTTTAACTCATGTCCTGCAAGAAGGTCAGGATGCCCGGGTTATTGTTCATCCCCTGAACTCCCTAATTCCTATGGTGAATCATCCGTGTCCTGAAAATTACTTAAGACAAAACAGCCTACAAACATGGATTATTTTAGAATTGTTCTCATTTAGGAAAGCCAAAAAAAGTACAATTTTTTAAAATTTAAGATGGAATTCCCATAGGACTTTCAAATATTGAGTGGCTTTAATAGGATAAAACTCTTCGATTTATAAAACTCTGTTACATTCAATTTTGAGCCATGTTTCTATTGTATGAGTTGAAGTAATACTGCAGATTTGAACAGTGAACATCAATAATCATTAATACTTGGGTAGTGTTTGCTGGGAGGCAGGGAGATAGTGTAGGAAACATTTTATATTTGGAACCATGTCACCATAGCTAGCTCTAAACAAGACATTTTGCTCCTGAATTTCAGTTTTCTCAACCAAAAAATGGTACCAGTTTTTTTGCAAGGATTAAGTGAGTCAATGAATGTGGAGGTATGGACTTCCAGGTTTTGTAAAATAAGGCAGTATTTTCTAACATGGACAACTAGAAAACTCTATTATTGCCCATAAAAGACTTCTACAGTGGAAGGCTCAGATCCAGCTTTCGAAGCTATTATTAAAGCATATGTTTACATGTTTTTAGCAAAAGAATCAGAAGTATGAGTCAAATTAATATTTGTTCATTTGTGTACATTTTTCTCCTAGCTCCTATGAAAGACTTGGAGCAGAAGTCTTGGTGTGATGGTAAGCTTGAAAATTGAAATTTCTTCATGGACATTACAATCCAGTTACATGCTAACAAATACAAATTTTAAAGCTGTTTATGAGCCTAACTTAACTGCATTTACATTTAGAAACTTCATTAGACATGGATTATGTTATCTTTTTTTCCCCAATTTCTTAAATCATTATCTAAAATTACCTGAGTTAAATAATCCAAACTCCAGAGATTATGGCTTTTATTGTGTTTGGATATATTGAGTAATAATTATAGGTATTTTAATTTAACTAGTAGTAAATAATTCTGCATGTCATGGCAGACTAAGATGTGGCATCCCTTTCTGAAAAATACGCAATCATATCCACTCACCAGGATTGGGTCTCCTGGCCACCAGTGCCTTCCCCCTTCAGTCCATTGTCTATTCTTTGGCCAGTGCGATCTCCATTTTTTAAAAAAATAGTCAGATTCTATTCCTCTCTTTAGCTTAAAGTCCTCTTGTAACCACTCCATGAATTAAAAAAGGGTGGTTTGGATCATAGACTCAGGAGTTAAAGCACTTGAGTTCTGGGCCTACCACTTCTCTGCACATCATGTTACCTCTCTGACTCTCACTTCTCGATATTTTACAAACCAGAGCATCTTCAGGATTTCCTTCTAGAAGGGCTTGGGATGAACAGTCTGATTAGAAGGAGGTGTGAGACTGTTACAGCTGTATATTTGCTTAGTGAGCACATGATTTTTCTCAGAATGAATAGTTGACTTTTGGAGGGCTGTTAACAAACACCCCATCCATCTGAACAATCCACTCTTGGCACTGTTACTTGCCTTTCAGAATGTGAGGTTTAAATTACGTCTGGATCATTATGAAGAGTGCAGTGGGTATTATTACTAATAAAGAGGTACCCAAGTGTGGGAATAATTGTTCTCTCTTTACAAATGACAGCAGTTATCACTATTCAATATCATTCACACTCAAGTTCTAATAAGCTCTCTTGAGCAAGAGTGTGCTAACAATTATTTCATGCAGCTTTCCTGTTCAACTGGTGCTCACTTATCCAACTCCTCACCTTTCCTCAAACTTATTATACAATTTGACAAGTCGGTTTTCTCATATACTCTTCAGTTTTTATGACCTGTCTTATCCTCTACTTAGCAAACTCCTGTACACTTCTTCAAGACTTATTTCAACACACACACTTGCTTGGTCTTCCTGACACATCAGTTGCCACTTTAGGATATAATTTACACATCTGTCTTCCTGCATTAGATTTCTGATCTGGTGGAAGAGTGTTGTTTATAGATATTAAGATGGCCATGGTATGTGCTCATTATTAAATGCAGAAATTTGCTCAATATCTGAAATATCACTGTACAGGTTGGGGCAAAAGTTGGTTTACAGTTTTATGTGAAACACAGAATTTGTTCTTGTATTATTATTTATTAATTATTGTATTTTCTGTATGAACAACTATAAACCTACTTTGACCCCACCCTGTTTTTATTGTGATTTTGTTTTATCACAGATATATCACTGAATACATATTTTAAAAGACTTAATATTCAGTTTGACTTATGACTGGGCATTAAACAAACAAGTTTAAAATACAATAACATTCTAAATTCAGTATTATTTATAAAATTTGATCTTATTTTAACTAATTACATCTGCAATGACCCTATTTCCAAATAAGGTAACATTCTGAGTTACTAGTTAGGATGTCAACATGAATTTTGAGGGGACACAATTCAACTCATTAAGGACAAAATCATAGATGATAAATCAAGTCCTAACGATATAAATTTCCTATGAGAAACTTGCCTCAAATACGGCCACATAAATAGGTGAGCCCTGGCTGGTGTGGTTCAGTGGATTGAGTGCCAGCCTGGAAAACAAGAGGTCGCCAGTTTGGTTCCCTGTCAGGGCACATGCCTTCAGATGTGGGCCAAGTCTCCAGTTGGGGGCATGCAAGAGGCAACCAATCAATGTTTATCTTCCTCTCTTCTCCCTCCCTTCCCCTCTCTCTGAAAATAAATAAATAAAATATTTTTTTGAATAGGTGAAATGTAAAGGAAAACATATGTTGTACAAATACTATTTGAAAGAAAATGGGTAACTATAGTTATATCGAAAGTGGGCAAATCTATAATTAGAGATGTCATTATGCCTCTCTTGTAACTGATAGGAAAGTACACTGAAAGTAAGAATATAGATGTAAGTAACAATGTCAACCAACTTGACTTAATTCATAGTTTTAGAATATTCCACCTGTCAAATGTACATTCTTTTCAAGAGCACATAAACTGTTCACCAAGATAATCCATATATTGGGCCCTAAAACAACCTCCAGGGACTTTTATGAAATTTAAATTATACCAGGTATGTTTTCTGAACATATAGAATTAAACTAGAAATTAATTTTTTAAAATCTTTAAAATATCTAAAAATTTTAGAAATTTTATAACACTTCTAAACAACTTAAGGGTCCAAGAGGCAATAGCAAAGGAATTTAGAAAATGGACTAGGAATAGGTAAACATGACTCACCTCTTCCTTCACACAACCACCTCAAATTTACAACTAGCCCTGGCTGATGTGGCTCAGTGGGTTGAGTGCCGGCCTGCAAACCAAAAGGTCATTGGTTTAATTCCCAGTCAGGGCACAGTCCTGGGTTGTGAGCCAGGTCTCCAGCTGGGAGTATGTGAGAGGCAACTGATTGATGTGTCTCTTGTGCATCTGTGTTTCCCTCTTTCTCCCTCCCTTCCCCTCTTTCTAAAAAAAAAAAAATTTAATTAAAAAAAATTACAACTGAACTATAGAATAACCATCATTCAGAAATGTCAGAAATTGAGCTGAATGGAAGTCCTACACTATGTAATTAAAAAAGAAAGCAAATTGAGACTGGTAGTAAGGGTAGAGACACAGCAGGGTGGTACCACACCCACAGGTGGCAGATAAAAATCAGGAGGGATGTTTCAGGAGCGAGGGATCCCAGCCCCTCACCCGCTGTGATCTCAGCCCAGGGTTCCAGTGTCAGAATGATAAGTCCCCATAACTTCTAGCTGTAAAAAACCAGTGGAGATTGAGGCTGTGGAAGACAGAAACTTCTGGAGTCCCAGGCAGTTCCTCTTAAAGGGCCTATGCACAGAGTTACTCAGACTCACTCCCTCTGAGCCCCAGTATGGGGGCAGCAGATTGAAAGGCATCATAGACATGTGGGGAGGAACTGAATTGTCCGGCGTCATGGCAAGAGCTGGGGGGCAGCTTTCTTCCGGTCAGAAGAGCTGGCAGAGGCCATTGTTCATTTTCTGAACCCTCCCTGTACAGAGCCGTAAAGCCAGCAGGCAGCACCATTATCTGAGACTCCATCATCCTGGCTCACACTGTTTGTCCCATGCCAGTGGTTCCCTGAGGATTGCCCCCCTACTTTTGAGCCCACCAAACTATTTCCAGTGACTTTTTCACTCAATTGGCTTGTCTTGGCCCGTGCTTCAGAGTGTCCTAAATCCTTTCAAACAACCAGCATCTGGCTTCAGCTTGCCCCATACCTCTTGCTAAGTTGCTCCAGGCCCAGCACTAGCAGCAACGAGCCTTGGTCCAGAGCTTGGCCTCACCTGGGCACCTCTAAGCCCAACACAAGTGGCCACCATCTGTAGATCACTTTGTAGCTTATGCTGAATGACCCCAAACAGAACACAGTGGTTGACCTTGGCTGTGCCAACAGCAGTCAAGCCTCAACTACAAGAGGAGGATGTACAGACCTCATGGGGGCACACCTTGAGTACCTAGCTTGGATGAACAGGGAGGCTGTGCCACTGGACCCTTTAGGATGCCTACTACATAGACCACTCTACCTGGGATATGTAGCAGCTCTACCTAATACATAGGAGCAGACACAGGGAGATGCCAAAATGAGACAAAGAAATATGGCCCATATGAAAGAACAGAATAAAACTCCAGAAAAAGAACTAAAAATAGAGACAAGCAATCTACCAGGTGCAAAGTTCAAAACACTGGTTATAAAGATGCTCAAGGAACTTAGTGAGGACCTCAAGAGCATAAAAAAGAAATCCAGTCAGAAACAAAGCTTGCATTAATTGTAATAAAGAACAATTTACAGGGTATCAACAGTAGATTGGATGAAACCGAGAACTAAATCACTGATTTGGAATATAAGGAAGCAGAAACCAACCAATCAGAAGAACAAGAAGAAAAAAAATACTTTTTAAAAAAATTAGGATAGTGTAAGGAGCCTCTGGGGCAACTTCAAGTGTACCAACATTCATATTATGAGAGGGGCCAGAAGAAGAAGAAGAAGAGAGCAAGAAATTGGGAACTGATTTGAAAAAATGATGACAGAAAACTTCCCTCACTTGGTGAAGGAAACAGACATACAAATCCAGGAAGCACAGAGAATGCCAAACTAAGATGAACTCAAAGAGACCCACATCTTAATCAAAATGCCCAGGGTTAAAATCAAAGAGGAAATCTCAAAAGCAGTAAGAGTAAAGCAATTAGTTACCTACAAGGGAGCTCCTGTAAGACTGTCAGATGATTTCTCAAAAGAAACTTTGAAGGCTAGAAGGGATTGGCAAGAAATATTCAAAGTGATGAAAAGCAAGGACCTACAACCAAGAAAACCCAGCAAAGCTATCATTTAGAATCAAAGGACAGATAAAGAGCTTCCCAGACAAGAGAAAGCTAAAGGAGTTCACCAAACCAGTATTCTATGAAATGTTAAAGGGCCTTCTTTAAGAAGATCAAAAACATTAACGCAATGGTAATAAATATATATCTATCAACAATTCTAAAAAACAAACAACACAAACAGGATCATAAAAAAAAATTAGAAAATATTTTGAATTGAAAGGAAATGAAAAAGCACAACATACCAAAACATATGTGATGTACCCAAAGCAAGGCTTAGGGGAAGTTTATAACATTAAGTGCTTACAAAAGAAGAGTAGTGTCAAGCCATCTAAGATTCTACTTTAAAAGACTATTTTATGAAATAGAGTTGCCCTGGGTGGGTGACTTGGTTGAAGCATCTTCCTGTGCACCCAAGTGTTGTGGGTGTGAGCCTTGGTCAGAATGTGTATGACAAACAACCAGTCGATTCCCTTACATCAGTGTTTCTCCCTCTCTCTCTCTCTCACCCCTCCCTCCCACCCTCCCTCCTTTCCTCTCTCTTTAAGAATCAATAAACCTATCCTCAGATCAGGATTAAAAAACAAAATTTAAAAAAATTTTAAAGAACAACTCAAAGGAAGCAGAAGGAAACAATAAGAGCAGAGATTAGTAAAATGAAAAACAGAAACACAATCAAAAAAATAAAACCAAAAGCTGATTCTTTGAAAAGATCAATAAAATTGATAAACTTCTAACCACCGTGATAAAGGCAGAGAAACCAATAATGACCAATATAGAGTTGAGAGGATACATCACTACACAATATACAGATATTGCAAGAATAAGGGGACACTACAAACAACTTTAAATTTAACATGTCCAATGAAAAGAACAAATGCCTGAGAAAAACTAAAAAGCCTCACTCAAGACAAAATAGATAATCTGAGCTGTCCTACAGCTACCTGAAGAATTGAATTAGTAGCAAGTCTTCCAACAAAGAAAACCTCAGGCCCAAATAGCTCCACTGGTGAGTTCCATCAAACACTTACAGAAGAAATAATACTGATTAGACTCTATAAATTTCTAGCAAGAAAAAAGAGAAAAATCTTTGTGGCTATGGGTTAGGCAAAAATAATCATAGTTGTGACACCAAAAGCATAATACAAACATTTATCAATTTAGTCTTTATGAAAATTGCAAGACTTTTGTTGCACAAAAGACACTCTAAAAGAATTAAGACAAGTGACAGACTGGGAGAAAAATCTTTGCAACTGATATATCTGGTAAAGGACTTGACCCAAAATATGAAAAAAATTGTCCATTTAACAATAAGGAAACACCTCAATCTTTTAAAAATAATGGCCTTGTGGTATAGTTTGATATTATAGTTTGATATAATGTGATTCCTCCAACTTTATTCTGTGTCAGCATCGTTGTTACTATGTGGGGCCTTTTGTGGTTACATATAAATTTCTGAAATATTTACTCTGGTTCTGTGAAATACATCATTGGAATCTTGATAGGAATTGCATTGAAACTGTAGATTGCTTTGGGTAGTATGGACATTTTAATGATGTTAATTCCTATCCATGAGCACAGTATGTGCTTCTACTTACTTGTATCTTCTTCAATTTCTTTCTGAAGTGTCTTATAATTTTCTGAGTACAGGTCTTTTATATCCTCGGCTAGATTATTTCTTAGGTATTTTATTCTTCTGAAATAATTAATCAAAACAGCATGGTCCTGGCATAAAAACAGACACATAGATCAATGGAACAGAATAGAACCCAGAAATAAGCCCACAGCTTTATCACCAGTTAATATTCAGCTGAGGAAGTAAACACCTACAATGGGCTAATGATAGTTTATTCAATAAATGGTGTTGGGAAAATTGAACAGATGTACATAAAAATAAAACTAGGCCTCCTTCTTATACTACACACAAATATAAATTTAAAAATAGATTAAAGACTTAAATATTAGACACAAAAATATAAAAATCCTAGAAGAAAACATAGGCAGTAAAATCTCAGACATTGCTCATAGCAATATTTTATCCAATACATCTCCCCAGTCAAGGGCAACAAAAGGAAAAAATAAACAAATGGGACTACCTCAAACTAAAGTGTTTTTTCACAGCAACAGAAACCATCAACAAAATAAAAAGACAACCCAAAGAATGGGAGAACATTCAGTGATACATCTGATAAGGTGTCAATATCCTAAATTTATAAAGAACTTAAAAACTCAACACAAAAAACAAACAAACAATCCAATGAAAAAATGGTCAAAGGACCTGAATAGACATTTCTCCAAAGGGGACATACAGATGGCCAATAGACATTTGAAAACATGCTCAATGTCACTAATCATCAGAGAAATGCAAATTAAAACCACAATGATATATTATCTCACAACTGTCAGAATGGCTATCGTCAATAAATCAATAAACATCAAGTGCAAGTGAGAATGTGGAGAAAGGAGAAGCCTTTTACACTGTTGGTGGGAATGCAGACTGGTGCAGCCACTGTGGATAGCAGTATGGAGATACTTCAAAATATTAAAAATGGATCTGCCTTTTGACCTAGCGATCCCACTTCTAGGGATATATCCAAAGAAACCCAAAATGCTAATTCGAAAAAACATAAGCAGCATTATTTATGATTGCTAAGATATGGAAGCACCCAAATATCTATTAGCAGAAGAATGGCTAAAACAACTATGGGACATTACACCATGGAATACTAAACGGTCATAAAAAAGAAGAAAATTTTACCCTTTGTGACAGTATGGATGGACCTGGAGAACATTATGCTAACTGAAATAAGCCAGTCAGAGAAAGACAAATACCGTATGGTTTCATTTATTTGTGGAATCTGATGAACAAACTGAACTAACAAGCAAAATAGAGACAGACTCATAGATCGAGAGCAGGGTGATGCTATGGTGGGGAGAGGTTAGGGGGTAGAGGGGTTAAGCAAAAAGGAAAAAGGACTCATGGACATGGACAACAGTGTGGTGATTGTAGGGGGAGGGAGGTATAAGGGGGCTAAATGGTAATAGAAAAAATACAATAAAAAGATTTTAGGTCAGCCCTGGCTGGTGTGGCTCAGTGTATTGAGCACCAGACTGCAAAGCAAAGGGGGTCCCCGGTTTGAATCCCAGGCAGGGCACATGCCTGGGTTGCAGTCCAGGACAACAGTAGGGGGAGCTCGAGAGGCAACCACACATTGATATCTCTCTCTCTCTCTCTCTCTCTCCCTTCCCCTCTCAAATCTTAAAAAAAAATGTAGGTCAAAAATAAATAAATAAATAAAAATAGGAAAGAGATTTGAACAGGCATTTCACCGAATAAGATATATGGATGGAGCCCTGGCTGGTGTGGCTCAGTGGATTGAGCGCCGGCCTGTGAACCAAAGGGCCACAGGTTCAATTCCCAGTCAGGGCACATGTCTGGGTTGCAGGCCAGGTCCCCAGTAGGGGGCATGTGAGAGACAATCACACATTGATGTTTCTCTCCCTGTCTTTCTCCCTCCCCCTCTATCTAAAATAAATAAATAAAATCTTTAAAAATATATGGATGGAATATAAATAGGTAAAAGATGCTCAATATCTTGTCATTAGAGAAGTGCAAATTAAAACCACAAAGTAATACCACTGTACCCCTAATGGAATGTCTAAATTTAAAAAATATTTTAAAACCCAAGTTTCAGTGGGGATGTAGAGCAACTGAAACTAATACATTACTAGTGGGAATGCAAAATAGTATAGCCACTTTGGCAAAGAGTTTGGCAGGTTTTTTTTTTTAAGTTAAACATACATTAACCATATCACCCAGTAATCCCACTTCTAGATATTTACCTGAAAGAAATGAAAGCATAATTAATTCACTGGTTCATTGAATTTATAGTGCTGTATAGCAACATATTGTTAATTTTACTGTATGTAAATTATACCTAAATTTTTAAAAAACTCCCTCCCCCACATAAAAAAATGGCTTTGAAGAAGTTTCACTGTTTTTTTCTTCAGCTAAGACAGAAGAAGTTATTTATCATACACTTTACATTCAGCCACAACTGAGAACCGATCCAGTCTAGAATGTCACAGGTGCAGGGCAAAGGACCAGGAGGGACTGTTTTTGTAAGAGCAGGTGGGTCTCTCAAAAGATGATCACATTGATCAGATAGCTTGTATGTTCTAGATTCATCAAGAAGTTCTAGCTGGCAGGCATGCAGTCCGCAGTTTGTACCAGTGTCCCTGGCCTCTCGCTTCCCTTATTTCTGCTCCTATGGTTTCCACAGGTGCACAAGCTAGCGGTTGACTTGGACCTCTGCCTCATCTTCTTTTGCACTTCAGCCTGGGCGTTCGCTTCTTCCTCCATTTGGTTCTCATCGTGCGGAGACTTTTAAGAATTTGGCGCTAAGGCCAAGAGCAAAGTTTCACTGTTGAATTCTATTTATCACACAATTAAGGAAGAAATAATACTAATCTTACACAACCTTTTTATTCTCAATTTCATTTATTTCTACTCTGATCTTTATTTCCTTCCTTGTGTTAACTTTGGGCTTAGTTTATTGTTTTAGTTGTTATTGTTCCTTAAGGTGTAAGCTTAGGTTGTTTATTGAGATTTTTTTTTTCTCTAGTGAAGGCATTTGTCACATGAACTTCCCTCTCAGAGCTGTTTTTGCTGCATCCCGTAAGTTTAGTATGCTGTGTTTCCATTTTCATTTGTCTCGAGATATTTTTTATTTTTCTTTTTATTTCTTTTTTGACCATTGGTTATTCAGAAGCATGTTGTTTAATCTCCACATATTTGTGGATTTTTCAGTTTTCCTCTTATAATTACTTTCTAGTTTCATATCGCTGTAGTCAGAAAAGATACTCGATATGATTTCAATCTTAGATTTATTAAGACTTTTTTTGTGTCCTAAGATCTATCCTGGAGAATATTTCATGTACACTTGAGGAGAATGTATATTGTGCTGCTATTGAGTGAAATGTACAGTAAATGTCTGTGAGGGCCTTCTGATCTAACGTGTAGTTTAAGTGCAATGTTTCTTTATTGATTTTCTCTCTGGATGATCTATCTGTTGTTAAGTGAAAATATTTAATAAATGTTTAAGTTACAAAAAACAACTAAGAAATTTTTCCCATTAGACTTTTGTGGGTCCTCTAAGCCTCCACTCCATGGATGCTTTACCCACCTATGCGATTAATTCCCCTTTCGTGATCAAGTGTGAGAAGCACTGGACTGATGAATTTGCTTCTCTCTATACTGACATCATCTCTGATATAAATATGTTGCAGCTGGCAGGTGAGTTGCATGGAAAGATTGGTACAATACTCCTGTAGCTATTTTTCTTCTTTGCTTCACTATTGCCTCTTCATCACATCCTTTAGAGAGGCATCATGCTGCTGGTTGAAAGTGTGAGCTGTGAAGCCAAACTTCCTGGGTTTAAATCCCAGCTACGTTACTTAGTAGATATTTGGCTTGAGAAATTTAACTTAACCTCTTCCCCCTTGAGTCTCCTCATCTGTAAAATGAATATAATAGTGTTTATTTTATAGGGTTATTATAGGTACTATATAAGAATATTTGTCAAATGTGTGTATGTGCCAACTTTAATTGGGTTTCTATTTCCTATTCCTAGAACATACTAAGTGCGATATTAGTATTTCTGAAATAAACTTTTCTCTCAAAGATAGGTGGGAAGAGTCCTTGAAATAATAGGTCTTGCCTCTTTTCCTCCTCCCTCTCAATCTCTGTCAGTTTTCTCTCAGGCTGCCTCTCATTCACTCAATAAATATTTACTGAGCACCTTCTATGTACCAGGTTGATTATATTTTAGGATTATTATATTTTGAATTAGAAAAGCATTGTTTCTGTCTTCTTACAATATAGTGAAACAAATCAGTACTTGAGCAGTCTATTACAATGCAAGAAGGTGGAGAGAGGTGAGGGAAGGCAGAAATGCCAGGTATTCTGTATTTATCTATTCGCTATTTCTTTCTGTCTCTGTGCCTCTTTTTCTCTCTTCCTGTCTCTCTCTGTGTATGCCTCTTGAAGGAAATAAACTAGGAAATTTCCCGGTCAAAATAGAGGAAGAACTAGCTATCTTCTATTAGAAAAGTTGACAGGTATCAAGAATTACTGTCAGTACAATTAAACTGAGACAGCCTGGTTGCTGTCAATTCTAGCCAGCAGAGGGCAGGAGTGTCCAGCTGTATAAATCACTACATTTATTCTGATTTTTCCACGATCCACATTAGAGAAGTGCTTCTAATTAGGTGTGTGAAATCTTTTACTTTTTAAGCTGTATTTTGCATACAGCTTAATTGATGCATAGTAAAAATGAATATTTGTATCATCATGTTAAAGCAGGTAAATTAGAGTAAGTTTCTACTGCTATGACTGTCAATTTTGTTTTCCCCAAAACAGATTTAGCTTCTCCCGGGAACTCCAAATAACAAAAATTTCTACCTTTACATTCAACATATATTTTCAACTGGGGATAGAGATGAAAGGAAAAACTATATACTATCAAGACATCAGGCTTCACCAGCCAGGCAACCTTGGACTTGTTATTTAGCTTCCCTGAGTTTTTACTTAAGAAGTTTGAAAGGTCTAGAGTAAAGGCCATATAGGACTACCCAGGGAACCGCACCCTTCAAGGGCTGCGGACAATATGAAGACATGTCTAGCTGACACTGAAGGGCTAAGAAAGGGTTTCACCTTGCTCCCTAATCTCTTGGCTTTCTGCACTCATAACCATTATAACAGAGGGCTATGCATTCCCAGAAATCAGATCCAGCTCAAATGTGTTAAAAAGCTGGGGTTTTCTTGTATGATCCCAGGGAACGTACCTTTCATACCTTTGTTCGATCATTGCAACAGGATGATTCTCAGGGTTTTTGTCACCCCTGTCCCTGCTAGGACTACTCCCAGCCTCAGAGCCTGCTTGATATGGCACTTGTCCCTTTTCCTTTGATCTGGATAAAGGCCTTGTGGACACAGGATTTCCCCTGTGAAAACTATGCCTGGAACTGGAGTTCCTCATTGTTCTGACTCTTCTTGAATGCTGTAGAGCTGCGCCTAAGACCCTGTTTCTTTCCATGATTTAACCCCAAGATTTTGCATGTACCTCTTGAGCTTCAGGATCTTGAAAGCCCATGTCAGCTCTACTTTCATCTGAACTTGGGCTCTGCATAGCAGCTGGTACTGACTGGGTTTTTTGCTGTGGGCCTTCTTGTCCCTCGACCTTTTTTCTGAAACCAAAGTCACTTAAAATAGCTTATTATTTTCCCATTTTCCTTTGGAAGGACCCTGTCTGTTCTGTGGCAGAACTGGCAGGGGCTGACTCACAAAATCTCAGGAAATTCACTGGCTTGGGCAGGTTGCTTCTTCCCTCTGACTTGGGGAATCCTTCAGTCCTTTCTGCCCCCGACATGCCCTCATGCTTTGGGACACCTAGTGCCCCCTCCACCATCAGGATTGCATTCTTTTTCTGGCTCTTTCTTGTGGCCTAAAGTTGAGCATGCTCCCACAAGCACAGTTTGTTTTCTCTGGCCTCCCTGTCCACGGCAAGCACCTGGGAAGCTGCCGCGTCCCCATGGGCCCCACTCTGAGATGGCGTTCAGAGATCCAGAAGTCAAACTTCCTGAAACTAGAGGCGGCGTGAACAGGCCTGGGCTGGTTCAGCCTGGGCTGCTTCTCGGGCTCTGTGTCCAATGTTACCAGGAAGCTGCCCTTTAAAGCATGGCTATCCTGAATGTGGATCTCGGGCTATCAGTGTGCTTAGTGGTGTGGGGAATTCCTTGCTTACTAAAGCCCCTGGACCACATAGATGCCCATCTACCATACAATCATTTCCCAGGTCACTAGTTCTTACAGTCTCCTAAGGGTTGTTGAGATGCAGGGACTATTTGGACTTGCCTATTTCCTGGATCTCTTAAACTCCTGAAATCCCTAATTTTCTCGATAACATTTTCTTCCCTAAAGAACAAACTCAGTGTTTGTGGAGACATGGCTGTCTCGGATGTAGGTAAGCCCATAATCTTTGAGGTGAGGGGCGGTCCTTAGTTTCTGAACCCTATACAAGGTCTGTCCAGAAGGTATCCAGCCATGTAATATGAAAAATAGAGACATTTAATGAAGAAGATACAAGGTACAAGAAACATTGTACACAGGACAATGATGCTTTAGTCCCCTTCAAGGTAGGCACCTTGGGTCTTCACATAGTTCTCCCAGTCTCCATCAGCTGCCCCATCATGTTTTCCTGAATCTCATTGACGATCTGATATCTCTTCCCTTTCAAAGGTGATTTTAGTTTTGGGAAATGCCAGAAGTCACAGGGCACCAAATCTGGGCTGTAGGGGGGCTGAATCACCTGGATGATTTGATGTTTCACCAAAGAACCCTGCACAAGACATAATGCATGAGTGGGCGCATTGTTGTGATAAAGCTGCCAGTCACCGGTTGTCCATAGCTGTGGCTTTCTGAATCATCCGAATAGTTTCCACAGAGGAATGTTGAAGCTTAATGCAAAATTTGGTGCAGATTCATTGCTCTACTCAGTCATTTTGAATGTGATGGCCACACAGTACACATGCTCACTCAACAGTGTCTACCACCCCCACTGACTAGTACCGTCATCATTGTTCATGCATGTGCATTCCAGTCCATTCTTCTTGGCTGCCAGGTTATATCAATGTCGCACCAACTGTTCTTATTATATTAACAATGGCTAGACTTTTTCCAGTCAGACTTCATTGTATATACTCAGGACTACTTCTTCCTCCTCTCTTCCTTCTTCTTCTTCTCCTTCCAGTTCTTCTTTGAGTTTTCCAGCTCATCAACTTGGGACCCCTATGATCACAGCTGAGAAACAAGGGGGACTTTTCCCCAATTTTTCCCCAGATGCTTTGATCATGGTAGGAATATCTAAAGCCATCTCTACCAACTTCTTCCAGAAATAAAAACTGAGCTCAGAGGGAATGCTTCCATTCTTCATGTGGCTGAAAAAGGCAGGCCTGAGCCCTCAATGCCTGAGACGTTTGGGAGAGAAGAGGCCAGTCAGAAGGGCTGGTGGTGCTGACCACCATGTAACAGGGAGAAATTACTCAGGTTGAGCCACAGTAAAAGTAGAGGCTGCTGCTGATGGTATAGAAAGGATCAGTGGTTGTGGAAGGAAAAGACCAGTGAATCACTGAGATTCATAGGTTGGACTGTGATTGGTAGATGTTTATGTTCTGAGAGAGGGTACCATCAGGTGAGAAGATGTAGTTCACAAAGTGAGGTCTAGTGAGGGAAGAGACCAAGAATCTGTATGTGCCTTCATGGAAGAGTAGAAAAGTCAGGCTACGAAGGTAAATGAAAGTCTATTACAAATGTAGACTCTGGGGCAAAAAAAGAAATAAAGAAAAAGACCCCTCCTGAAAGAGTTGTTCCCAAAGTTAAGGATAAAAGCAAGGGAAGTGAGGTCATGGTCGGGTCCAGAGGCAACAAACGCTCTGGTGGCAGACATAAACCCAAATTTAAGAAAGAGAAAAGGGAGAAATGGGGAAAGTCAGGGTCTAATGACAGAGAGGACTCTAGTGGCAAAGATGAGACAACTGGTAGAAGAGATAACAATAAGTAGAAAATGAACAGAGCTACATGGCAAGAGATACCTTTGAAGCAGAGGAGATAAGACCATTGATGTGCGCAGGAAAAATGGGAGCATGAATGTGGGGCCAGGGTCAGAGGGGCTGCTAGTAGCAGGATTAAGGTTGGTCATGGACATGAAAGCCAAGATGTAAGGGCAGAGGCCATTGTGAAATAAGGGTGGAATGGGAAAGGGAGAAAACGAGAGAAGAGGACAGAGCAGTGAGTGATGATGGGACCCTGCAGGCATCTCTTGTCAAATAGTTGTCAAATAGAACAGTGTTAGGAGTCACCTGCAGAGGGGTTGTTAACTGGGGTTCTAGGTAATTTGACCTTAAACATCTTTGCTGCAAACATTTTTGCTGCACAAAATTGGCAGTAAGACATTTTAGCTGCAAAAGATAAAATAACTGGTCAGCAGTTTACCATGTATTTGGTGGACAATGTATTTTGTCAGTTTGGTTTTATTTCTCCAGCAACCAAGTTCTCGCAGTACTCCTATTTTTATAGTAATAACCCTTAGCCCTCAGAATTGTTTGTACAGTGACGAGCAGACACAGTGGTCTTAAAGTAGTGAACGATACCAACTGCATACAAATCCAAGTTGCAAAGCTACATGTGAGGCCAAATTGCATACTATGCTAGAAATGGATCACCTATCAGTCTGCAAATTCTTCAGGGAACATAGTCATCCCTACCACCCCTCAAAACCAAAAGGTGACCAAGTTATGGCAGGTATAAAAGAGGCAGCTACTAATTTTCAACACTCTTCTAGAGCATTAATTGTAGATTATTTAGTTGGAAACGGATACCTCTCGTAATGAAGAAAGAAATTACAGTGGAAAAGGGAAAAAACATGCAATGCCGAATGAGAAGATGGATTGATAAATACAAAAATAAAAGTATAATACTATGAATAATAGTTTGAAGAATTATTCTTACCAGGTATTCATGCTGGATCCTCAAATCCTTTGTTTCCTTCTAGGCTAGGGAACTTGAGATGTACAATGTGCAATTGAAGATATTGAGATCCACAGTCAGCTAGGGCTGCAATAAAAATAACATTGACTGGGCACTTAAACAACAGAAATTTATTTTCTCAGTGGAGGCTGAAAAGTTCAAGATCAAGGTATCCACATGTTTGGTTTCTTCTGAGAATGCTATCCTAGGCCTACAAGATGGTTGCCTCCTCACTATGTCCTGAAATTGTTGTCCTTCGGTTGCGTTAGTGTCTTAATCTCTTCCTTTATAAGGATGCCAGTCTTACTGGATTAGGGCACACCTGTGTGACCTTAGTTTACCTTACTTACCTCATCAAAGGCCCTATCTCCATATCATCACATTTTGAGATACAGAGAGTTAGAACTTCAACACGTGCACTTTGAAGGAACATGATTCAGCCCAATAATGCACTGGTAAGTCACAGCTCTTAATTCAGTCATTAAGTCATTTGTCTCTTGTAACACAATAATGAATTACTTTGATTCTATTGAATGGGGCTCTTCTTGTTTCTTTTCTGTTTGATTAAGAATCTTCCTGGACAAAAGTCATCTTGGCTCTTTTTTTAAAATTTAAAAAGAAATTTAATTGTGGTTAAATGTACATAACATAAAATTTACCATTTAACATTTTAAGTGTATAGGTCAGTCGTATTAAGTATATTCACATTGTTGTGCAACCAATCTGGAGAACTTTTTCATCCTGAAAAACTGAAATTCATACCAATTAAACAACAACTCCCTATACCCTCTCCATTCTCCCCAGCCTCTGGCAATGACCATTCTACTTTATGCTTCTATGAGTTTGACTACTCTAGATACCTCATGTAAGTGGAGTCATACATTATTTGTCATTTTATGAATGCCTTATTTCCTTAGCATAATGTCCTCAAGGTTCATCCATGTTGTATCATGTGTCAGAATTTTCTTCTTTTTTAAGGCTAATAATATTCCATTGTATGTATATACCACATTTTGTTTATCCATTCATCTGTCAATAAACATGTGGGTTTCTTCCACCTTTTTGTCTATTATAAATACTGCCGCTCTGAATATGTATGTGCAAATATCTCTTTGAAACCCTGCTTTCAGTTCTTTTGGATATAGGCCCAGAAATGGAATTGCTGTGTTATATGGTTATTCTATTTTTAATTTTTTGAGGAACTATTATACTTTTTCTTAGAAACATCTCAGCACTTTTTGAGTATGGATTTAATCCTTGAGAGAAACTCTTCCTGGCTCTTCTCTGAGTGAGAATTTTCCTGAATGAAAGTCATCTTGGGTTTTTGTGTTTTTTGCTTTGTTTTGTTGTTTTTGTTTTTTCTGTTTGTTTGTTTGTTTTTTTTGGTGGGGGTGTGTGTGTGAGGATTCAATCACTGGCTCTTTCTGTTGAGTGGAATTCTTCCTGGCTTTTTTCCTGTTAAGTGGGAATCCTCCTAAATCTTTTGTGAGGTCTCTTGTTTATTTGCATACTAGCCTAATTCCATGAGTAATTCTCACTCCACCGGGTTCCTCTCCTCCTGACTATATGCTCCTTCACTATGGCACCAACACAGTCTAATATGTCCAAAAATGTCAAAATGTTACACCGGATAGTTTGGAGCTACTGTGTCCTCTTTCTGGGGTTCTTAGGATCTCCCTAGGTAGGCTCAGTTATGGGAGGCCCTTGCATCCTAAGTACCCAAAATCCCCTCTTCATGATGGTCTACTTATTTCTCTTTCATTTCAGAAGAAACTGAAAAGTAGCTTTCTCAGTCTTACTTTTATCACTCCATTCTATGATCTCAATCTACTTTACCTTTAGCTACTTAATCCCTCAAGGAACTGCTTGTCCTCCTCAACCTTCACTCCCTCATGTATTTCAACCTCAAGGACATTCATACCTGCCTCCTTTTCCTCTCCTCATCAGCCTGCATGTCCTTCCCATCTCCCTGCCTACCATGTCCTGACCCTCCTTGTAACTCCCCACCCTTCCCCAAACCTGTTCCTACTTTGCTAACTCCCCAGTTTTCTATAGTTACTCAAGACCCTGGGCCTCCTTCTCTGGTACTTGGACCTGAAGGAAGGAAAGTTAAAGGACCTCAATTGTCCCTCGTCAACAAGTCTTTGTACCTATTGGTTTCAGTCTGCCTTATACGTTAAAGGACTTCCCTGAACCATGAAAAAACAAACAAAAATTTACACAGTTCAGATTAGTTTTAGAGGCATATTCTCCAGGACTTTCTGACCTCTATCAATTAGTCAAATGCTTTGTGGGTCCTGCAGATGCCTCCTTATTGTTTGAAAAGGCCAACAAAGACTCCTCATTAAATCAAAATAAAATCTAGGTCAATTATACAGCTAAGGAAAGTGAAGAATAACTCTTAAATTCTATCCCCAGAGCCTTCCCATTTAAGATGGACTGGTCAAGGATTGAAGAGTACAGATAATAAAGAGATAAGTCAGTTTCTAATTATAGGTGTATCTATTATGTTATTAGAAAACATCTGGAAAAATTACCCAGAACTAACCCTGATGACTGCATAGTGTCAACTTTATTTACCAGCTTTGTTAATGGGCTCTGCAGAACTTTGAAAAGCTATACAAAAACATCAATATTAATAGGTAGAATGTTCCTTTCTCTGAAATCCATGCATGATCTGATACATTTAAATCCACATAATGCGAGCTCATCACTCTTCAAGTTAAGTAAATTGAATAAAATTGAAGGTTGGAAAGGACCCACCTGAGACAACAAACCTTAAGTTGAAGAAATGAGGAGAAAAAATAATGAAGACTCCTGAGCCAGGGCCTGGCTAAAGTTGGACTTTATCAAAATTAAGGATTTCTTTTCAGTGAAGAACCTTGTGAACAAAGTTAATACACGTATGGCAAATTTGGAGAACTCATTTACACTGTCTAATACTGATGAGATGTTTACTAGCGAGAATATATGAGAAAGGTCTCCAAGTCAACAATGAGGAAACCCAATAGAAACCTGGACAAATCCAGTAAGTACACAAAGAGATGTACAAAAATCATTACGAAGTAGATAAATACAAATTAAAACAGTGAGACAGGACTATATCCATCAAACTGGTAAAAAGTCTAATAACATGAAGCGTTATTAGGAAGGTGGAGATACAGGAACCGTCATGTGCTGCTGGTGAAAGATCGGATTCACTCACCCATCCTGTAAAGTAAGCTGGCAGTTCATGGCCTAAATATATGTACATTCATATACATATAAATATAGCCCAAATATATATGTAAATTATATTCATATATCTTGTACCTGTATATAGTCTAAATATATATAATTTATATACATATATTTACATGTGTAGATATATAAATATTTGGGCTATATTAAATATTCGAGAGAGAGGTTCCTAAGTTTGTTCATTCGCCTTTCCATGTTTTCAAAGAACGCCCTCACTTAGCCATTTTTCCACCCTGAGAGAGTTCTGAGTCAGGTGGAACAAAGGCTGCTGTGGTGGTCAGTCCTTCAGGGAACTCCCAGACAGATCAGAGCAGACAAACACAATTCCTTGTGAACCAGGTCCACTCAACTCTTTCTGCCACCAGGCCCATTAACTGTCACCTAAAGGCTTGCAGCTACTCTGGGGAAGTGGGTTAATAAGTGGGTTTAAGCTAAGCTAAAATACCGCAAAACTCTCCTACTGTTTTGAGTCACTTTTTTCTTGATTCAGTGTTCTGTTGGTTGCTATAAATCTTTGAATGTTTACCAGAGTTCTGCAAAAGTTGATTCTGAGAGTTTTATTCTTTTTCTTTTATTATTATTATTATTATTATTATTATTATTATTATTAGTGTGTGTGTGTGTTTCTATGAAGGCATCGGCCCTGGGAGCTCCCAATAATTTTAAAAATAGCCCTGGCTGGTGTGACTCAGTGGATTGAGTGCCAGCCTGAGAACCAAAGGGTCGCCAGTTCAATTCTCAGTCAGGGCACATGCCTGGGTTGCAGGCCAGGTCCCCAGTGGGTGGTGCGCCAGAGGTAACCACACACTGATGTTTCTCTCCCTCTCTTTCTCCCTCCCTTCCGCTCTCTAAAAATAAATAAATAAAACCTTTTTTAAAATGTGCAAAGTATTAAAAAAATAATAAAACCAGCTGCCCTCAAATGTCTTACAAAAAAAATATGCAATAATCAGTGCATTCATGTAATGAGGGAAAATAGTCACTGGCTATTCTTGGCTTTGTATTAAGAGGACACAGAGCTCTGGCTTTTTGAGCGCCAGTCATACTGCAAGCAGTGTGCTAGGAATTTTACACTTATGATATCACCCACTTAATTAATTAATTAATTAATATACTTATGATTAAGATGACAAGCTTGGGTCATCTGCAGCCTTGGGCATTTCTGTGAAACAAGTGGGTTAGATGACCTCTAACATCCTTTCCACCTCTAATCCCTTATAACTCTAAAAAGATCTTGTATTGTTTCTTGAAAAGAACCAGAATACACTTACCGTTAAAACGAAAAAAAAAGAACAGATCAATTGATGAGAAATAAATGCAGTGCTGTACCTGTTTCAATACCGATGACTCTAAAGATGTAGTTCTGGCTAATGGTCGAGGCAGGCTTAAAAAGCAGGCAACTGAGAAACGAGCCTGCTGGGAAAAGGGAACAAAAAAAAACCCCATTAAATTCCTGTTTTCAATTCGTTTTCTTTCCTTTTGCTTTACAGTGCAGATAACATGTCCTGGGCTATTGAGGACTGCAGGTGGGAGAATGGGGAGAAGTTGCAGGGAAAGGGGAGTTCAATAACAAAAGTCATCTATTACTGCATGTAAAGTAACCAAGTGTTGGTAAAGAATCTACATTGTTTTCGTTGATCACAAGAACAATTCTGGGCTGTTACTCAGGTTTTATTTCAAAGACTTGAGGCATTTACTTCTGGTAGATACCATATGCTACGTACGGTTGTTTTTACAATGGCCAGGTGTTTTAACAGTTGAGGTCTGAAAATTTGAATAAAGAAACCTCATCCCAGTCACAGCATTCATTTACTTAGTCACTCACTCACTCACTGACACACTCAGCAAATGTTTCTTGAGGGAAAAAAGCAGCTATTTTGGAAAAGATGTAGGGTGGCAGGTACATGGTGGCCCTCACTTCCACCAGATTTATCCCAGTCTTCTATGTGGGAGCAGGTTGCCCAATGTGTATACCTTAGTCCCTTATTTTGTTTTCCTTTACTTGAATTCTTGTCTTGATAACTTTGTCAGTACCTTTGTTCCTCTATAATTGAGGACAAGAATCTATATAACTAAAAAGAAATGTTTACTGGAGTCTAGTATATACATGCCAGTTGCCAGGAATATAACTATAAACAACAAGGGCCTTTCCACTAAAGACAGAAAAATAAGCTTACAGTTAAATGGGATATATGTTATTCCACATAGGGAAATGTATTGAATCTTATGAAAAACTTAAATTCTTTCTTCCTAAACAAATAATCTAAAAGATAAGTTCCAATCAATAAGATACTCAGGAAATAGAGTAAGGGAGGAGACAGGCCTCAAGCTTCATCAGATTTTTCATGGGACAACTTGTCATTTCTGAAATACAGGAGTAGGAGAATAAGACTTAGAGTCAAAATCCTGAGGTGGAATTCTGACTCACACTCCCTAGCTAGAGGACCTTTAGTAAGTGAATTAATCTCTTTGAGCCTGAATTTCTTCATCTGTAAAATAGAAACAGTGATTCTTAATTCACAGGACTTTTTCTAAAGGTTAAATTAAATGAGATAGTAAATGCATTTAGGAGAGAGCTTCCCACACAGTTGCTCCATAAATGGCAACTCTCTACAGACTTAGAGGAGGACTTAGGCTACTTTGCATAGACCATCTCACTCCTGATTTTTCCAGTTAGGAAATATTGAGCTAAAACAACATGACTCCCTACCTCTATAACTGGCTTTATGGGACATTTCTTTTACCTCGAAAGCACATTTTGAGGTGTCTAGTCAAGCAGCTGAACATAGATGTGTTAACTGCATTAACATAGGTCTAACTAGGAAGGATAAGCGCATGAAACCCTATGTGCCCATTTGGTGAAAGAGCAATAGGTTGAGAAGTGGGAAGAAGTAGTCAGAAGAGAACAGATTAAATGGAGGCCATAGGAAGAAATCTAGACAGGGAGGCATTATAAACGTGTTCCTTCTCTGCTACCTCACTGTTACTGCCTTTCCACACAACACAAAACAGACTTCGAGGTATCACATACAAGAATCATTTTTATGTTATGAAAATAGTTATAATAAAGATAGAAAATAAAATGTTCACAAAATAATTTTGGAGAGTAGTTATAAGAAACACATAGGCAACTTATTCTTACATCTAGGAACACAGAGTATGAAATAGTATATTTTAGGTTTTCTACTTCTAATTTGTCTTGTATTATCATTTCTGTATTCTGTAAAGAAATCTCCGGTCAGTATGTAATTTAGACCAGTCTGTAAGTTACAATTTTTAACTCTGAATATTAAAGCTTTAGGGATTCTTTGAGAACATATTTTAAGAAATACATAGACAGCATGGACCAAGAGGCATTAAAGACTACTTATTTCTGGACTAAGTAAAATTCCTTGAAAAAGAACAGTGTAAGAATGAATTAATTTCAGGAAAGGTAAATCAGGGAGAGAATTAATGATGACAAAGGAAAAAATAATAGAATAAGACTAACTAAAATAAATCTAAAGTTAAATTCATAGTAGCTATTAATTACGAGTTTAACAGTTTTCATCTTCAATCATAAAAACTGAATTATAAATAATGCTTAAAATATAATTACTCAAAAAAAGTGGCTAAGAAAGCATTTATAAACATATTTGATATTTCTTATTAATTCATTCAACTGTAGATCTCTGATACATTTTCTTTACCGTAGACACTCTTCTTTGGTACTATGTGGACCCCTTACCCTGACCACATAAACCAATTGGCCTTCACCACGGCCATCTGAACCAGGGTGTTCCATGTTTCAAGGATAGTTAATCTGTACTCCTGTCAGTCACTTAGGAGGCAGTCTGGCAAAAAGCATAGCACAGCAGTGTATACCATCTATAGCTGATTTTCTGAATTGCTTAGATTCTTTTTCTTTAGAAATTTGAATGCGATACATAAAGAGAAAATATGTAGTTGGTAGGGTAGTGAGATAGAAGTTAAATAGACATAGAGAAAGAAGAAAAACAGCAGAGGCCATGAGGTAGCCAAAGAAAGAAAAAAGCAGAAGATATGAGAAAACAGAATATCTATACATATAGAATTAGGGGAGAGGCAACAGGTTACTAGAAGTAGGAGAAATCTTAGCAAAGACACAGAGTAGATATGTCTTGGTAATACTTAAGTACTAGAGAAGGGAGAAGGAAGCAAGCAAAACACATCTGCTGCTGAGATGAATCAGGCATTTAGGAATGCTAAGCTTTTCTATATTCCCATAGGGTCTGGCTTTGTGAAATTCCTTTTCCTCTGTTTTTCATGCATTATTTCTTTGAACCACTACTGCTAAGAGAATCTTACTGGTACAGTGTGTAAAGGAGTTTGAACTTTAATGGGAAAATAATAGAAAATCATAAAAGGGCTTCATATTTTCATTTTAGAAAAAGGACTCTGATCAGTGTGGGGAAAAAAGTTGAAAATGGACTTAGAGGTAGGTTTGGAAACTGTTGTTTTAAACCAGAGGTGATGATGGCCTGGATCAAGCTAGTGAGAATGGAGAAAATTGAATGAACGGAATTGATACCCCTTAGATGCAGTGGATGAGGGAACTGGAAAAATCAAGTTTGATTCTAGGTTCCTGGTCTGGGCAACCAGTGGATGGTGATGCCTTTCATTGGGAAAGGTAATGTATAAAGAAGACCAACTCTGTTTAAGAAGAGTGTTAGGTGCCAATTAGACTTTCAGATAAAGATGTAGAGTAGGCCGTGTCTGTATCTCACATAAGAGCTCTAGATTTATAAGTTGTATGAGAGCTTGGTGTCATGATTTTCAGAGATATCTGGCAACGGTTTCTCGTTTTATTCGCATAGCTCTAAATTCAGGAACGTACTTGGACTAGGCTGTGTTAGTCTAGGGAAGCTGAGAATAAAGGATTCATTTACATCTGAATATCCCCTGTACTGCAACTTAGCTATCATGTTGTGCATTATATAACACGAAATTGATGAGCTACCTTGCCTAGGTGAGGTGATCTCTAGAGAACACTATGTATAGCACCAGTCTAGCTTTGTGTACGTAAGACTAGGACCAGAAGGGGAAGTGAAGTTTCCAGGTTTGATGTTATGTATTCTGGGAAGTTTGAATATTTGGAAGGCTTAGAAGCTTTCATTTGTATCTCTTAGCAGATATTGCATCTACATTCCTTTCTCTATCCCTTAGATAAGTAAACCCAAGTGGTGTCTTTGTTGTGGTATTTCTGTTAATTTGAACATTCTATTGGTATTTGTCAATATGGAGGTTATCCATATCTATCCAATCTATTGATAACACCCAAAAGGGTGTTAATCGTAATTGAGTCACTGTTGTACATAAGATAACTCTGGGATAATAAATGAAGAAAAGAAAGCAGAGAATAGAATTCTAGGAAATACTAATATCTAAGGAGTAGGTAGAAGAGAGAAAAATCCAAGAGGAGAATAAATGAATGATGGTGAAAACTGAGGGATTGAACAAATAGAAAGGTAGACTGGGTAGTATTTGTATTTTATCATTAAACTGAGATAGATATTAAACAAGTTTTCTTGCTACACATGAACACATGCTCATGGTTAAATGGATTAATTTTCTAAAAGATTCATAACAAAGGCTCAGAAAAATACACAGGTTTCCTAATTTTCAACTAGAATCTTAAAATTTGCTGATAATTAAGTCTAGTTAGAAGTTAATAAAAGACAGAGTGAGTGATGATTGCAACAAGTTCTCTTTTTCTACTGCCTACTTAAAACATTTACTCAATACTTAATATGTGGCAGGCATTGTACTTTACCAGCAATATCTCATTTAGAGGAAAGCATCTGTCCTGTCTTCTTTAATGGTGTGGAAACCAAAGATTAGAGAGGTTAAATAAATTTAAATTGCTAGAGTCACCCAGATAATAACAGGGCCGAGATTCAAACTGAGTCCTTGACTTCAGAGCCTGAGGTTTAACAACTACTTGATAATGCCATGAAGGCGTTATTTATGGTAACACAAGATTAAGTTTATCAGGCATTTATTAATTAATTTTCAATGAAGACAGATTTTGTAGCCACAGACCATTTTACACTCATGCCAACATTCATAGGTGTGCTATGATATTGAAAGTACTTCTTTTCTGACAGTATAGATGGACCTGGAGAATATTATGCTAAGTGAAATGAGCCAATCAGAGAAAGACAAATACCGTGATTTCACTCACACGTGGAATCTAATGAACAAACTGAACTAACAAGAAAAACAGAGACAGCCTCATAGATGGAAAACAGATGATAGCTAGTGGGGGGTGGGTTGGACAGTGGAGGGATTATGCAAAAAGGAAAAAGGACTCATGGTCATGGACAACAGTGTGATGACTGGCGGGGGGCAGGTATAAGGGGACTATGTGGTAATGGAAAAGTACAATGAAGATCAAATTTAAAAAAGAAAGTACTTCTTGAAGTACTTAAGACCACAATGTATTTGAATTTTATTTTTGCTACTAAAAGAGAAGTGATTCTGTTTTTTAGAATGCTTACAACTGAATTTAGCTCATTTCTTAACTTATAGAACCAAAAATTGTTTTCACCTCTGCGCATTGGCTTGGTTTGGGCATAAAACCATGCATTGTTTCTGAGGCAGGACCATCTCTCCAGGCATATGTATGCAGAAAACTATTTGTATAAAGAAAATTACAGAATACTAGATATTGGTAATAGTTGCACCTTAAATACTGTTTTTTCAGTCATTGTAAGTATTATTTTTAATGAATGAATTCCAATTGCATTCCCTCAGCTATATATAATAGAGATGTAAAAGACTCTAAGGAAGTTGATTTTGAGTCAATCATGCCAAAATTACTAATGATAAAAAAATTAAATTTTAAAAGAAAAAGTGGTTACATAGGGAAAGGCACTGGGCAAAAACTTGATCCTAGACTACTGGGCCAATTATTAGAAGATCATATTTAATTTTAAAAAAATTTTTAAAAATCCTCACCTGAGGACATTTTTTATTGCTTTTAGAGAGAGAAAGGGAGGGAGTGAGCGTGAGAGAGTGAGAAAGAGAAAGAGAAACATTGATGGGTTGCCTTCTCACAGGCACCCTGACCAGGACTGAACCCACATCCTGGGTATATGCCCTGATTAGAAAGTACCCGCGGGACCTTTCGGTCTTTAAGAGAACACTCCAACCAACTGAGCCACGCTGGCGGGGGCTAGAAAAATCATTTTTAAAAGCTCCTTGGGGCCTCGAGAATAATGTCTGCCACATAAGCTTTTTTCCCCTCTAAATTCCCAGTTTTTAATACATAAAGCTTATACCACAGGAGCTGTGTAATAGGTACAAATGATCCAAATTCCTGTTCTAGGAGCTTATCACTCTTACCTCATCTGCCACCTTCACCCATTTTCACTTTGCTTCTCAGAATAAAAAAAAATTTTAGTTTAAAATGTAATTGTGATGCAAGTCCTTTTTTTACAGCAGAACATTGCCACCCACTGACTATCTCAGTCTTCCATCCTGTAAAGGTGTCAACAGCTCAGTTGTCTAAAGGTGTTTACTTCTTCACCTCCTACCTCTACCCTGGTTCAGGTTTTCACTCTGCCTCCCTCTTCTTCCAACTCAGCTGGGAAATGTCTTGGGCAAAAGCATACTGATCTGGATCTTCAGCGAAGCACAGATGACTTTTATGTGTATCTTTGCCTCACTCGTATTTGGTTGGCACTTAAGACTTATATGGTTCCTTATTTGACCATCAAAACTCTGCTTTTATAGTAGGGTAGTCATTCATTCAGCACGTATTTATTGATCACCCACTGTGTACCAAGCTCTGTTCTAGGCACTCTAAATACAGCAGGAAACAAACAAAAAATCCCAACTCTTCTAAAACTTTCATTTTAGCAGGGAGGGAGACGGGCGGTAAAGGGGGAGAGGCAGATCGCGGAGCGCCTGGTCCGTAAACGCTGAATTTTGGCTTTTACTTTCGGTGAAATATAAAGCCAACGGAGGGTCTGGAAGTTTTATCTCCAGATAAGAGAAATAAGTGGCTATTCTGCAGTAAGTGCACCACTAGGGAGGAACTGCAATTTAGGCGCTCAAGGAGGTAAAAAAATTAAAAGGAGGTAGGGGTCGATTTGGGGCCACTAACCCAGGGATTCCAGAGGGCAGAAATGAAGGACACGACAAATGAAGATTAATCCAAAAGGAAGCAAACTGTTTACACCGAAATACAACTTAACACGAACATACGCAAATAGGTATGCCAAGGAGTACCCAGTCCTCGGTTCAGACACTTCAGAGAAAAGGAAGCAAATTTTGCTGAGGCGACCGAAGCAGTAAGCCCTTTCGCATGGGGGCGCCCCCTTCCGGAACCGAGCCTGCCCCGACCTTGACCACGCCCCTGGCCACGCCCTACCTGCGGCTCGCCCGCCCGGGTTGGCCACCGCGGGGGCGGTGGCCGCGGTGCCCGGAAGTGCTGCTGACGTGTCCCGGCCGCGCTCGGAATTGTGGGCGACTCGGCTAATGGCGTTGGCGATTCTGTGGTGTTTAGGGAGCTAGCGCTGAAGCTTCTGGCCAGGTTGGCTTGTGACAACACGTGTGGCTGGGCCCCGCGGCAGCGGGAGGGACGTGCCCGCCTAGTGGGCTCCTCGGCCGGAGCCGGCGGGGCCTAGCGGTGCGGGGCGATTGTGGGGGAGCTGCGGAGAGGAGCCGGGGAATTTGCGAGGAGGCTGCGGGGGGCGCTCGGTCTCGCTCCGGGTTGGCATCCCAGGCCCAGCGGAGTGCCCGCGGAACCCTAGAGGCCGGCTGCGGAAGGTCCGGAGGTGCGTGGAGGGAGCTACCTGGCGCCCCAAGGACCTGACAGTGCCGGAGTTCGTTTGCGCCGCTCTGAAATTGTCTCGGAGCTTGGCGGACCATGTCCGGCACCAACAGCCCCGAGGCGGTGAAGAAGCTGCTGGAGAATATGCAGAGCGACTTAAGGGCCTTGTCCCTGGAGTGCAAGAAGAAATTTCCACCTGTCAAGGAGGTAAGCTTCGGGCGACGTCGGGAGAAGGCACGGTGAGCTTGCCGATTCCTGTGCGACCCAGTCCTTCACAGCCATCCTCCAGCCCTGTCTGATTTTCATTTGGGCTTCACCTGTCCAGATTTGCAAGTCGGTGGCTTGTTCCACACACGCTTTTTGTAGTTTTCTTTGGAGAGGTCTGAGGCACTTTGATTTTCTCTACTCTCCTGTCCTCCGGAGCTAGGAATGAAGTTCGCGGTGTGAGCCGATTCAGCCCTTTCTGGCCTCTTTCAGACTTGGAAAAGCCAAACCAGAATTGAAAATTTTATGTTTGTTGCTTCTAAAAGCTAATATTTATCGTGCGGTGAAATCTGTGCCCCTCACCTTTCTCGTATGTTACTCAGCTGGAAGTAGTTTTCCTTGTGATGATGGGGTCATGCAGCTTAACTCTGTATTAATTCACGAAATATTAATAAATTATCCAGAGACACCTAACTGACGACATGTATTGATAACCCACAGTAACCATGTTAAACCTTGTTATGAGCAATACTGTAGTGGGAAGTTTGTGCTGGGAATACAACCTTGAGTTTCAGTTTTATTTCAGATGTAAAATAGGATTAAAGGGTGGATTTATTAGATTATGATGGGAAAGATGTCAGAGCAAAACGAGTACTATTAAAGAGGTTCATGTTAATAATATATACAAAGTTCTCCAAATAGTTCCTGAATTGAAATTTTTAACATTTAGTCATTATTGGCTCTTTCTCTTAAGGTACCATTTAATTTTTCTTAAAATTAAAAAAAATATGCTGTTCAATATCGTTCCTCATTTCTGAAATAAAATAGTTCAGTGATATTTTTGTCAAAGCAATTATTTTTATTTCTGTTTAATGTGGTTTAGTATACCTGCAACTTCGTTTACTAATTGCCCTAAACATTCACCAAGGAATTTTGTAATAGTTTCATAATTATTTAAATGTTTTGCCTTTAGTATTATAAAGAGTCTGAAGTTAGAACTTACCCCCAAAAGTTTGGATTTTAGGCTTCCAAAGAACCTTAACTTTTCTGTAAGTGCTTTGGTCTCATCAATCTTCAATAAACACCATCTAGTATTTAATAAAGTAAGTGAATAATACTCAGTGATGGGAACCAGATGTACCACTTTTCGAAAGATGACCATTATGATATGTTTTATTTATTTTTTAAAAAGATTTTATTTAGCTTTAGAGAGAGGGGGTGGGAGAGAGAAAGAGAAGGAGAGAAAGAGATCAATGTGTAGTTGCCTCTCGCACACCTCTTACTGGGGACCTGGCCTGCAACCCAGGCGTGTGCCCTCACTGGGGAATCAAACTGGACCCCTTGGTTCACAGGCCGATTCTCAATCCACTGAGCCACACCAGCCAGGGCTGATATGTTTTATTTCAGATATTCAGCAGTTTACTTTGATATTGCTTTTCATTTTCTCTTTATCATCTTCTGTTGAAAGTAATAACAACTAATTTTTAAAATTAGGCTGTTCCAATTGTAAGAGAAATGCTCTTATTTAGAAAACATCAAATCGTATTTTATCATTTTAACAATAATTCATTAACTGACTCATAATTGATATAAAAACTGTGTGATTCCTCTATATTGTGGGTTTGGGAATTTAGTTGCCATTTATTACATTATTTCTATTGGAAAAAGCATTCAAAGTTCCAAACAGGTAACTTACCAAGTTCCAGAACTCAATTCATTTCTAATCTACGAACTTTCAATAAAACTCATTAGCTTTTTTAACTTGAACATTGGCTAAACAGATATTTAGTAGTTTCACCTAGTGTTTGAGGTAATGGCAAAAGTAAATGTGATGATCTCTGATACATAATTTCATATATAGTAGTCTCTGTAAGTATTTATTGAATCTAAAAACTTTGACTCCTTAACCAGTGGCATTTCTAATATGCTTAAGACCCCACTTTAGGAATTGAAAAATGACTTTGGCTATGTCACAAGTTTGAAACAAGAATGACATAATTAGCTTAATAGTGATAAATATTTAGGAGGGAGCCTTAAATACGAGTTTGGTTGAATTAAATTTTTCCTGGAATTTAATAGCAATGCCAACTTTTGGCTTTTGTTCTTTAAGGAACTGATAAGTTTTTAGTTTTATTTGTTTTGTTTTGTTTTTTGGTGGGGGCCACAGTAGTGTTGCTTGATAGACTCTAAGGCAAAGCCTTTCTTCATATAAAGAAGCATTCCCGCCTGTGTACTGGTTTGCTAGTTTACACTCTCCCAGTATCTTCACACGTATTACCTGAAAATACATGTTATGACTATTTATTAGGCTGCTCAAGAAGTTAATACAATACACTGATAATGGCATATGTGCTTTGGAAGAGGTATCTCCTCTTCCAAATACTTCTCTAATACTGTTTAAACAAGGTAGAATGAAATAATGCATTCTATATTTAGTCTTTATTTTAAGTTTTTAGTGATTTTTTTTTTGGCCACAGTGCTTTGCTATATATATTTTTCAGTTAATGATAAGCTGGATTTTTTAAAAGTTTCAAATCTGATGGAAAAACAGAAGAAAAAGGGAATTGATAAAGGATAGTGCCTTATTTACTGGTATTACTTATCTTTGGATTTTCTACATAGTTTTCTCTGTCTTAATTGTTTTCATTTATAAATCTGTGCTTTGCATATAAAAAAGTTTTTATTCTGTCATTTTATAATAAGGGGAGTCGTTAAATCACAACAGTGATACAGCCCTTCCTCTATTTTCCCTTGCTTATTTTCCTTCATACTTCAGCAGTACACCTTACTTTCTTTTTTTTATTGCACAAATATACTAGCTAATGGACTATTTGCATGAAATTTTTTTTTGTCTTAAAAATCACTTTAAAGCTTTGTAAAATCACTTCTGTGTAATCGGTATTCAGTGACCTTCAAAAGCAGTAACCTCTGAAACTTTATGTTTATGTATTTAATGAATAAAAACTTTGTGGTCATTTCCTATTTGCAGGCACGACTCTGTGAAAACAATTGAGGGGGATCTAACTGAGCATGGAAGCTTGGTCAGAGTTTGTAAATCTTGAACCGAGCATTTTTATTTTTAAGATTTTGTTTTTTATTTTAGAGAGGGGGAAGTGAGGGAGGAAGAAAGGGAGAGAAACATCGATTGGTTGCCTCTCACATGTCACCAACTGATGGCACCCAACCCACTGAGCCACACCAGTCAGGGCTTGAGCTGAACCTTTACAGTATGACCAGAAGGTAGTCAACAGAAAAAGATAATGGTCACTGTTGGGGTCATTCTAGGCAGAGAAAGCAGCACATGTTTGCCTTCCACGTAAAGTAAATTTGATGCTGAAGGCGATTAGGAGCCATTAAAGTTTTTTAAAAAGGAGCAGATAATCAAATTCATATTTAGTAACATTACTGTAACAGTATTGGTGGGAAGAATTAGAGAGGATTGACAATGAGGCAGAGAGAGCAGATTTTAAAAAGTGATGATTTCCTGCATTGAGGTAGCAGTAGAGGTAGACAGGAAGTTGCTTGCATTGTGATAGACATGGGTGAAAGAGTGACTATGGATTAAAAAGATATTTATCAGATATAATTACCAAGACATAGTGACCTTTTGCATATGCAGAGAGAGAAATCTATGATACTTCCCTGATTTCTGGCTTGGGAAACTTAGTGGATCATGAAGAGTAAGAATATAGGAGGAAGTATTTTGGGGCAAAATGACTAGTCACGAATAAGTTTAAGATTTATGTTTGACATCTAAGTGGAACTGACCAGTAGGTATTTGAAAATGATGGTTGGGCACTGAAGAGGAAGGTCTAGAATTTCAGATTTAGGATTATCAGTTTATACAGGATAGTAGAAGTGTTAGGAGTAGGTAAGATGGACCAGGAAGGGTATATAAGTGAGAGATGGGCTAAAAGAGGAACTTTGGGAAACAAAAGCATTAAAGGGAAAGAGCTGGGCAGACTAAGGTTAAGGATATGGGAGGGAAAAGGAATACTTGCTAGAGCAAGGTCCCTGAGAAAGCTGGAGTTGTAGGAACATAAGTGTATGAACTGGCTTTCAGCCTGAGTCAGGACACGTTCTCTTCTGCCAGAGGAAGGGAAAAGGAAAAAATGGGTTTGTATGTGATAAATTTGTACAAGGGGCATAGTGGAGAGAGGAAGTTGTGGACAGTTTGACCTGTGACTTCTCTTTTCTTGGTAAGATAGGGAAACAAGCTTATTGCTGTGATTAATTAGTGATGAAAGAAGTGATAGGAAGTTTGAGAGGAGCAGTGGATCACTTTGGAGAAGCAATTGTTTGGAACACTTGAGATTCTTGGCAGGGAAACTGGTTGAGTGATGCTTGATCATAAGATGTAGGTTGGATTCCTACAGAAGGAATCCAACAGATCTTTGATTGGAAGAAGATGGAAGGGTTAAGGGACCAGCAGCACCGATTTATTCAAAGAGCAATGGAGCTGGGGAGAGAGCTAGAAGGATAGGGGTTGGGACAATAGTGGGGATATTGGGTTTCAGAATACCAAGTAGTACTTAACTGCACTAGGGGATGATGAAGTCCAGGGAGTGGGTGGTACAAGAGCAAAGGGAATGAAGGTCATTTGAGTTGAGTTGGTCAGAATTAGGGTTTAAAAACATTTCTTTTTTTTAATGACATGGACTTGGTAAAACAGTAAAAAAGTACAAGTAGTCTTCCTAAACTGTGTGCTTTAAGTTTCCTCTTGCCCATTCAGTCCTTATAAAAGTTGGTTGGCAGGGATTTTTACCTTAAAAAAAGGCCCTGTGATAGAGTTCCTTAGTGTCCAGTGCTAACTAGCTGAGGGGTGTGTTTGGTGAAAAAGATATCTTCTACTTACCATGACAGAATTCTCCCTTTAGCCAGCTATTTTGGGCACTGAGGGCCAAGTCAGTGGCCTCTTCTGGTAGGGAGAAGATCTCATTTTCAGGACCTTAGGACAGTGAAGAGTGAGAGCTAGGTTATGTTTTGTTTTGGTTTATTTTACATCTATTTTAATTTTATTCACATGCTTTTTTGAAGAAGGATAAAAGCATTAGTTATTGGCCCGTTCAAATTCCAAGATAAGCCCATTTTACCTACGGCAAAACTGAATTCATTCAGTTTATAAATAACAGAGTAGGGATTAAACCAGAGTTCAAACCCAGAGATTAAAACCCAGACTCCTTGCCTATTTCTGTTCCTCCATGCTGCCTCTTCAGGTTGAAATTATGTTGAACAAAGGGAAAAAAGAAGTCTCATAGTCAAATTATGTGATTCCTGTCATGACAAGTTATGGGTTCACCTAAGCCAGCTTCTGATGTCCTGCTTGCTCCCAGGCAGTCAGTTCAGAAAAACTGTTTGGTCTATTCCCACGAGGTGTATCCCAAGATGGTCTTCTCATGGGCCCTGCTTTAATCCAACTGGTTCTGTACAACTATTATTTTCATTTTTGACTCCTCCTCCAGTTGGCATCCGTGCATCCACTTACACTGATAGACCAGCGACCACTGTGTCTGTACATTTGGTAATTCTTCTCTCACTTGACACTTTAGCTTAAACATTTTCCATGTATACAAGTCTTTATAATTATATTTCAATGAATATAATATCTTTCATCATAGTCCATATACCATAATTTACTTAACAACATCCAGAATGCTTGCCTCCAGTTTCCTCTTGCTGATATTGATAATGTTGCTGATTAACATTTTTACACACAGCTTTTTTTTTCCTTATGAGTTATTGATTCTTAATGGGGAAAAAAAAGCCCTTGTGTATTTTAAAAGTAACTACTGGAATCTGTGAAGCAGTGTTTACATCCTTGAAATATGGTTGTGTATAATGTCCCCTTGTTGCCAGCGAGAGAGGAAGGTGTGAGACACAGATTTTATCAGCTGTCCTTTTTGAAGAGACCTATTATAATTTAATAAAAACTTATTAGTTTCCTGAGTGTAAGACATGGCAGGAAACATAGAAATGAATGAGAAACTGCCTTTATCTTCATGAAGGTAACTCAAGGTTGAGTAAAACATTGTCTTTGTACTAGACCAGGGGCTTTGCATCCATTGACTCTATTGCAACATGCCGTTTCAATTTTACATGTGAGAAAACTGTGGTTTAGAAAGGTTCAGTAATTTGCATAAGGTAGTAAGGAAAGCTAGAAAGTGGAAGAACTGGAATGGGAATTCATGTGCATCCATCTCTCTCTAACTCCTCTCCTTTTTTCCATTATATCATGCTGCACATGCCTTTAAAACATGCTTAACTTGTTTTTATCATTGTTCCCATTTGTATGTTTTGCTTTATTATTTGAAGACAAAGAGTCATTCTTTCCATCTTGGAATTCTGCCATTTTGACTTTCGTAACACTCTACTTCCCTGTTTCTTTCCTCTCTCAATATTCCTTCTCCTTTTCTTTACATATAAGTGTATCCCAATTCTGTCTTCAGACCCCTTCTTTCACCAAGCTCACCTCCTTTGCACTATCATCTATACCCATTGCTTCTGGCCTTCCCACAATGCTATTGACTCCTAAATCCACTTCACTAACTCTGCTGTCTTTACTGAGCTTAAACCTGTATTTCCAGTATCTCTTACTTACTTCAGGTAGAACTTATTGTAATTATTTTCTTAAAACTTGTCCTTTCCTCCCATTTCACTTGTTCTGTTAATGGTATTATCATTGTTGCTTACCCACCCTAGTCATATTTGGCTATCTTCTCTCCCTCAGCTCTCCTTTATTCATTGTCAACTGTGTCTTTCAGCTCTGTAATTTCTAACATACCTCTTCTGTCTTTCTATTTTGTCAGCTATCATTATAGTTCAAGGTTTCAATATTTTGTCTGGCCTTTGATATGCGTTAATGGCACAAAAGACAAATCATTCTAAACATTGCCATCAGAGTAATATAATTAAACGTCTAAAAAGTCGTCAGTGGCTACTCTATACTTACAGAACTCCTTCGCATAGCACTTAAGATCCTCTTGATCTTCCCAACCTTCCTTTCTGACTTCATCATTGTCAAACCGTATTGCCTGCAATTTATTCTCCAAATATGCCCTACTGCCCCCCTTGTCCATGCAATGTTTTCTGAGGTTTCTTTTGCTGGCCTGGAATCGGCTGCTCGCACTTTTTAAAAATAAAAACCCTGCCATTCCTTTAATCCCTCTTTAAGTAGTTGCTCATACACTTGTTGCATGAATAAACCAACTTTACAGATAATTTTCTAATCTCTTCCTCATTCCCTTATTCATTTGCTCATGGAATAATTTTTGAATACCTATTGTGTGCCATGTACCACTAGGTAGTTGCTGGAGCAAAAACAGTTGCAGCTCCCGCCCAGGATTTTCAAGTTAATATGTTCTTCTCTGCTTTCTTATTTTTCATTTAAGCTTATTTTATAAGTTATTTCTTTATAAGTCTTATACTTTACCTTCTGATATAACAATTTTAGTATTTTCCTTTTCTAAAAAGCTCCATAATGGTCAGTTTTGCGTCTTGTTTATCCTGCTATCCACTATAGTACAAAATATTTGTATACCTAGGAGGTGCTAAGTAGATACTTGTCAGAGATGAAATTTTTTTTTGAAAGGGGAAAAAAAAGGATACCATGTATATATAGGCATACCACACACACACACACATTTATGTTTACACATGTAATCTGGTTCTCAGTCCTTTTTTGTTTTTTTCCTAGTCAGAGGTTTTGAGAATACGATGCCATTATGTAAATATTTTTCAAGGCTGTGGGATTGTAAATTAATTGCATTTTACAGTAAAAAATCTTACTGGTTTCAGTGTAGTTATTGTTTTATGAGTATATTGTCCTCTAGGGTGTGTTCTAGCTCTATTAAGTATTCCCAAGTGTGGGCTTGTCTTTAGTTCTTTTGATTTTACCTGCCATCTAAAATCATAAGTTTTCAGGGAGCAATATACCTCCCTGGTGCCACATGAGTACATTTTTCTATCCGAATTGTTATTAAATTGAAATTTACATTCCTTCTTTAGCTTTTTCTCTTTTTTTACTTTTCATTTTTTTAATTGTTGTTCGAGTACAGTTGTCTCCATTTTTCTGACACCATTTTCCCCTGCCCCACCCTCAATCCTACCCACCTTTGGCTTTGCCCATGGGTCCTTTATACATGTTTCTTGACGACCCTTTCCCTTCTTTCCCCCATTTTCTGCCTTCCCCTTCTCCTCTGGTTACTGTCAGTTTATTTCAATTATTTCAATGTTGCTGGTTATATTTTGCTAGCTTGTTTCTTTTGTTGATTAGATTCCACTTATAGGTGAGATCATGTGGTATTTGTCTTTCAATGCCTGGCTTATTTCACTTAGCATAATGCTCTCCAGTTCCATCCATGCTGTCACGAAGGGTAGTAGCTCTTTCTTTCTGCTGCATAGTATTCTATTGTGTAAATGTACCATAGTTTTTGATCCATTCATTTACTGTTGGGCACTTAGGTTGTTTCCAGGTCTTGGCAATTGTAAATTGTGCTGCTATGAAAATTGAGGCACATAGGTTCTTTTGAATTGGTGTTTTGGGATTCTTAGAGTATAATCCCAGCAGTGGATTTGCTGGGTCAAAAGGCAGCTCCATTTTTAGTTTTTCAAGGAAATTCCATACTGTTTTCCACAGTGGCTGTCCTAGTCTGCATTCTCACCAACAGTGCACTAGGGTTCCCTTTTCTCCAGAACCTCACCAGCTCTTATGTTTTGTTGATTTGTTTTTGATGGCCATTCTGACTGGTGTGAAATGGTATCTCATCATGGTTTTAGCTTGCTTCTCTCTGATGGCTAGTGATGCTGAGCACTCTTACATATGTCTTGGGCCCTGTGTATGTCCTCTTCGGAGAAGTGTCTGTTCAGGTCCTTTGCCCATTTTTTAATTGAATTGTCTGTCTTCTTGGAGTGGAGTTGTATGAGTTCTTTATATGTTTTGGAGATCAAACACTTGTCTGAATTGTCATTGGCAAATACATTTTCCCATATGTTTGGTTCCCTTTTCATTTTGCTGATGTTTTCTTTAGCCATGCAGAAGCTCTTTATTTTGATGAAGTCCCATATGTTTATTCTTTCGTTTATGTCCCTTGCTCTAGGGGACATGGCAGTGAAAAAATATTGCTGCGTGGAATATCTGAGATTTTCCTGCCTGTGCTCTCCTTTAGGACTTTTATGGTGTTGCGACTTGTATTTAAGTCTTTTATCCATCTTGAGTTTATTTTCGTGTATGACATAAGTTGGTGGCCAAGTTTCATTTTTTTGCCTGTAGCTGTCCAGATTTCCTAGCACCATTTGTTGAAGAGGCTATTTTTACTCCATTTTATGCCTCTATCTCCTTTGTTGAATATTAATTGACCAGCGAGACATGGGTTTATTTCTGGACCTTATTCTGTTCCATTGATCTATGTGTCTGTTGTTATACCAGTAGCAGACTGTTTTGATTCCTGTGGCCTTGCAATATAGTTTGATGTCAGGTATTGTGATACCTCCTCCTTTGTTCTTCTTTCTCAAAATTCCTGCAGCTATTTGGGATTCTTTTTGGTTTCATATAAATTTTTAAATGTTTGTTCTATATCTGTGAAATATGTCATTGATATTTTAATAGGGATTGCATCGAATCTATAAATTACTTTGGGTAGTATGGACATTTTGATGATGTTAATTCTTGCAATCCATGAATACGGTACATGTTTCCACTTATTTGTGTCTTCCTTAATTTCTTTCTTCAGTGTTATGTGGTTTTCTGAGTACAGGTCTTTTTTCTCCTTGGTTAGATTTATTCCTGGGTACCTTATTTTTCTTGTTGCTATAGCAAATGGGATTTTTTTCCCTGATTTCTATTTCTGATTCTTTAGCTCTGTTTTCATTCTATGTCCTCTGAATAATTAATTTGATCTTTTGGGAAATTTCTTCTAATTTTGAGGCTCTAGTCTCATAGATGTGAAAAATACATATATTAAGAAAAAAAGCAACAGCGCCGGCAGGTATGGCTCAGTGGATTGAGTGCCAGCCTGTGAACCAAAGGGTTGCAGGTTCGATTCCCAGTCAGGGCACATGCCTGGGTTGTGGGTCAGGTTCCTGGTGGGGAGTGAGTGAGAGACAATCATACATTGATGTTTCTCTTCCTCTCTTTCTCCTTCCCTTGCCCTCTTGCTAAAAATAAATTAATAAAATTTAAAAAACAAAAACATAGCATGGGAATTTTGGTAAAGGGAAGCAGCATTTGATTTTTATATATGCATAAATTTGTACATAGTTGTAATACTGGATATTTGTTAATTCCCTGCCTAGACTTCATTCTCTCTTGTTTCCTTCAATGGTAGGCTGCACACTTCCTTCATTTTCAGCCCTTTGGATTTAGATGCATTAATCTCATTTCTTACTCCAGGGTACCTTGATTACTTTGATCTAATGTAAACCCTTGTTTTCTTCCTCAAGAACTACTGCAAGAGATGCTTTCTCTCTTTCTAGATAGTGACATAGTAGATTGTGAAGTGTAGAATAACTACAGCTATTTTTTATTGCCAAGATTGGAAGCAGCCTGAGGATGAACCTGCCCATGGAACAGCAGAGAACCAAAAAGATGGCAGAGAAGTGAAACTGCAGGCCTGATGGCAATCGAAATTTCTGGATCAAATTTCCCCTGGATTTTTCAATTAGCGAGCAGTAAAGTCTCTCCCCCTATTTAGAAATTTTCATTTATTTCTTTAGAAATATTTATTATGTAACAGCTGTATGATAGGCACTGTGATAGGCATTAGTAATATGGAGGAATGAATGAAATATGTTTTTTATCCTCACGGGGCATTCAGCTAGAATGGAGAAGGTATGTAATTAAATGGGATAATATGTTACAGGGACAAGCCACAGAAAACCCACAAGGTGGAAAGTCTTTTCAGAAGTAGCCATAGAATAAAGTGATGGAACAAACGGTTTCTGTCATTACTTATGGTTCTGTAAGAATGCCAACATCAGAAGAACCTGCACCAAAACTCTACAACTATCTTCATGTTTTTAGCATTGGTTTAACTTCAGCAAAACATTATTTTCCACATCAAATTAGTGTTAATTTGGGTTTGTATTTAATTTGTGGGTTTGTTGGCTTTGTAATTTAAGAGCTATAAAAATAAGGAGTTTATTTTAAATTTTATTTATACATGCTTAAATGTGTCAGTGACTGGGTAAGTCCATGATATTTTTTTAATTTTTAAAAGATGTCCTTACACTACTTAATTTTGAGAAACAGTAGTAGGGATCAGTGCTGAGAACCATTGAATTGAGACAGTGGATGGATGGAAGACAAGATTGTAAATAGAGAAATTTCTTAGTTTAGGTTAATAATGAGAAAAAGATTTAAAGGGTTAGAAATGGGATTTGAGAAGAAAAAGAATACAAGATATATGTTCACTACAGGTCTTTGTGGCTGATTAGATTTGTGGGATGAGGGAGAAACCCCGGATTTCTGGTCAGTGACATCTGGATGGATGCTGTTGCTGCTCAGAGAAATAGAGATTATTGGAAGAAAAAACTTTTTTTTCTGGGGCTGAGGTGGAAGTTGGTGTGTGTGTGTGGGCATAAGAGAGATGACAACATTTGTTTTGAATATTTTGAATTTACGATGTCTTTCAAATATCTAGGTTAAAAAGTTCTACAGTTGAGTAGACAGGTAAGGAAGAGGAGTAAAATTTCGGAGTCTTCATAATTTAGAAAGTTGAAACCATAGAATTGTGAGATTGCCCAGGAAGATTTTATTGAGTGAGAAGTGAGACCAGGGATATTCTAGGTGGTCTTGGAAGAGGAATCAGTTTTCTCTCCTCTCGCTGCTTTTCTGTGCCACTAGCCTCTATATCCAAATCCCTGTTAGGTGTGTCTTTTTTTGGTAAGCAAAGGATATTAAGAAAGAGAAAAAGAATTTGTCAGGAGATTGATTTTAAGAGTAACAAGTATTAAGTGCTGCAGTACATTTAAGACTTTTGACTCTCTTTCCCAACTCACAGATTACCTTTAGGAATAGAGATATTAAACTACCCACCTTGCCCTGGCTGGTATGGCTCAGTGGATTGAGTGCTGACCTGTGAACCAAAGTGTTGCTGGTTCAGTTCCCCATCAGGGCACATGCCTGGGTTGTGGGCCAGGTCCCCAGTACGGGGTGTGCAAGAGGCAACCACACATTGATGTTTCTCTTACTCTCTTTCTTCCTCCCTTCCCCTCTCTCTATAAATAAATAAAGAAAATTTAAAAATACTATAAAAAATTAAAAATAAATAAACTATCCACCTTAACCTACTCTATCCACGTCTGCAGAATGTGGCACTTTTTTTCCCCCATGAGGGTCAATTCAGAAAAAAATAATTATTTTTACAATTACATAATTTCCTTATGGGTACACAAGGTATCTGATCAGAGTATGGGATATTTTTAAATCGAGAAGTTAAAGATTCTTTTTCACAAACACAGTTCTTGACAAATATAAGGAAATCTGAGTCTGAATACTTCCATTTATACAGGTTATTCTTTTTTAAAAAAAATTGATTTTAGAAAGAAAGGGAGGGGGAGGGTGGATGGGAGGAAGAGAGGGAGAGAAAGAGAGAAAGAGAAAAAGACAGAAACATCATTGATTTGTTTTTCCGACTTGTTTATGCATTCATTTGTTGTTTCTTGTATGTGTCGTGACTAGGGATTAAACTCACAAGCTTGGCCTATCAAGATGGTGCTCTAACCAACTGAGCTACCTGACCAGAACCTTATAGAGGCTACTCCTGAAGATGTAGTCTAGGCTTAGGTGTGAAGTTAGACTGCAGTGATTAGGAGGACCCTAATATATAGGTGTTGTCAGTAAACACTGATAGTGAAACCTTTCAGCAACACAGGATGCCTATGGGAATAAGATGTTACAGTTTCAAATGTGACAATCAGAATATGGATATAAAAAATGAGGAGCTATGAGATAGGTCTAATTATATCTAAGGCTACAAACAGTCCTTTGGATAGTTACTGAGTTTAGGAATGAAAATACCAGTTGTATATCTTTTAAAACACTTACTGCTTTGGAACTACTTAAAAAAAAACAACACTCCATTTTCCTCTTCCTTATCATATGTATCTGTAAAAATATTTGTTAAACATTGTATACTTAATTTATAACTTTATTTATACTTATTTATGACATATACATGAGTCTACTCTTACTTGTCTTAGGAAATCAAAATAGTGTCTGGCAAATTTGACATCCTTTACTGACATCTAGCATGCTACAGGACTGAATTTTGGAAACTGTGGGTATTTAGAAATGTCATACCAAGTAGAATTCAGAAAATTAGGACAAATTACATTGGCATTTATGATGGTTCAGTTTGATCGAGCTCTTTTGACTGAAGCCAAATGAAATAATTAATTTGAGCATATGCAGGGTACATAGGGCCATAGTGAGAAGGAGAGAGGTTGAACATTTGAAAATTGTGGTGGAAGAAGTCTCAGTGACCACAGATCAATTTCAACTTACCCACTAAGAAATTTACCTAAGAGAGTTTGAGATGGGGTATGGGAGTATAACAAAGTATACATAATAATTTCAGTGTTTTTTAATTTTTACAGTAGTAAATTTGCTGTTTTGTACCTCTTCAGAGTATATCCAGAATCTGACCACTTTTTACTGTCTCAGTCACTGTCACCTCTGGCCTGTCCATCATCATCTCTTGCTTAATATATTGTAATAGCCCCCTAAATATTGCTGCCTATTGAAATTACTTGAAGATTTTAAAAATTCTTATGCCTGGCTTATACTGGCAGTCATTATGATTTAATTGGAATGAGTTGCAACCTGGGCATCAGGATTTTTTTTTTTAAGCTTCTGGTGTTTCTAATGCTCAGTGCCCCAAATAATTAGAAAAATCAGTACTTTTTCCCTGAAGTAGTCTCTTTATTTTACTTTTTTTAATTTTAAATAGTCCCTTTACTTTTACTATATTTCTGGTAGTAACCATGGCCTTTTAATTTGGTACATTTCCACTTAAAATTATTAAGTCCTAAATGTAGCCATTAGTCTTCTTAGTTGTGAGCAGTGAAAGCTGACTCTGGCTGGTTTAGGCTGAAATGAAATAGAGTGGCCCATAGCATTTGTACAAGGCTGGATGAAGCCGCTCTTATAAAAAGTGCAGGAACAAAGGGAGTCTGAACAGCTAGAACCACAGCGCAACATCCCAGTAAGACCATTACTGCTGTCTCTGCTGAACAGTGACTTGATGCCTCAGATTGCACTAGCTACTTCATACCACCACTGCTTCTGCTGCCATCACTGCTCTTAGAGAGTACACGCTGCCACCACTATGGCGGTTGTCAGAATTCTTTCTCTCTCTGCCTTTCTGTGCCACTAGTCTCCATATGGGAGATGTGTGTATTAGAAAAGCATAAGCTGCCAGAGCATGTGGGAAAGCAAGTACATATCTGGCATTGTCCATTTTTAATAGTGCAAGATAGGCTCTGTCTTGCATCAAAACTCATGAAGTTGGGGATTCTCCAAACACAAGCAAGAGCTTTACATGGTTGGAAGCCAAAAAAAAAGAAAAGACAAAGTCTACTGCATATGGTATAGCCAACAATATGTTATTTATTTTATGTATTAATTGACTGGTCCTCAAGCTAAGAACCCGTGGGACACTGGTGTTCTTTCACAATTATTTTTAGACATTTAGAGCACGCTACCACTTGTCCCTTAGCAAGTAGTAAGATGTATCAAAATAAATTAGCAAGTAGCAAGAAAATTAATAGGGAAATTTGGACATGTAACTTGTAAGTATTTATATATTATTTTTGAAGATGAGGAGACCACTATAAGTAGAAAATAGGTATGTTTCTTGATAGTTAAAATGTTCTGAGTTTTTCTGATGAAAGTTATATATCGATATTATATGATAACATTGTGATAACACAGAAAAATATGATAACACAGAAAAATAATGTGGACCATAACTGTAATCCATGTATATAATTTTAAATTGCATTTGAAAAGTAAAAAGAAATAATTTTGATAACATATTATTTAACCCAATATATTCATAATATTGTCACTTCACTCAATACAAATATTTGAAGGTTACTTTACTTTTTTTTTTTTTTATCATACTAAGTCTTAAAAAAAATCTAGTTTGTATTTGAAACTTAGATCCTGGACTGGTATGTCTCCGTGGGTTGAGCATCATCCCACAAACCAAAAGGTCACCAGTTTGATTCCTGGTTAGGGCATGCGCCTGGGTGCAAGCCGGGTCCCTGGTTGGGGGTGTGCAAGAGGCACCTGATCGATGTTTCTCTCCCTCTCTTTCTCCCTCCCTTCCCCTCTCTCTAAAAATAAATAAATATAATCTTTAAAAAAAAACAACTTAGAGCATAACTCATTTCTGGCTAACCACATATAAAGTGCTTAATAGCCACATGTAGCCAATGGCTATCGTATTAGACATCACAGTTATGTTGCATTTTATAAAATGCTGTATGATTTCTGAGTACTGCTAGCTAAACATACTTATGATGAAGTTTTTAGACACCTTAGGAAACTTGGGTGTTTAAAAGAAATGTAACCTAGAAATAATAGCAAGTACTTGGTTATCCATTCTCTTTTCATCCAAAACAATTTTATTTGATATTGCAGTGTTCTGCCATTTGTATGATAGGGTAGGAAGTGTGAAATGGGGAAGAAAAACCTAATTTTTTTCATTACACTTTGCTTTTGTTTATTTTCTGAAAATTGAAATTTGCGAGGAATTAGGATATTCCAGATGCACCTTAACACAGAGAAAAGCAACATGCTATAGTGCAGAGCTTGCATGTGAATAATTAAACTAATGATACTATATTACTATGTATATATAATCACTGCTAGGATTTAGTGTCTGAAGTTTTGGAAATAAAAAACATAATAGTGACAGACTCTGTGCTCGAGATTTTTCTATTACATGTGATTTCTTTTCCCTAGATAATTCATGTTGATAGTAAGTTTTGTGTTCTAATTATTTTTATTCTTACAGGCTGCTGAATCAGGAATAATAAAAGTTAAAACAATAGCTGCACGAAACAGCGAAATTTTGGCAGGTAATTTTTCGTATTAAAAATTTAACAATTAATGAAAATTTGATTAATAGAAGTAGAATCTTAAAAAAAAACCAAAAACCGTTTTCTGTAGCATAAAGTTTCTAACTTATTAACTAACTGGGTTTCCCAGAGATGAATGCTAAAAAATTCTCTGTAATCAAAAATGTAGAACTACCAACTCCTTACAGACAGGATTTTTCTTACTCATCTTTTCATTCTCCTCCACCTTTTGTCAATCACCTAAGACACACCTTACCCATATAGGACATTCAGTTAATATTTGTTGTGTTGAATTGAATGGTAGATTGGTTCTCAGCCCACCTTCTAAAATCTGTGTTATCTTTAATATAAATAAGTCATAATGTATTATAATAAATTTAGTGCTACTATACGAGTTTTGAATTCTGAGACTCAGACAGTATAGTCATGAAGGAAGAATGGGAGGGAAAAGAAAACAGGTGTTTTCTTACATTCTCTTGATTGAACCTGGTGTTCAAGAGGAAATTTTTAAGAGTTTCTCTTTGGCACCATTTTGATACAGCCCACTTCTTCGTTTTCTTTGGTGCCTCTCTGTCCTTGCCTCAATAATGAACATGGAAAAGAAGAAAACTGACATTTTTGAGAATTTGTTACATGTCAGGTATTTGTGCCACTCTTCTTATACAAGACAACCTTGTGGGGAAATAGTCTTACTTTATAGTAGAGCAAGTTGAGATGCAAAGAGATTATTTGCCTATGGTCACATGGTAAGTGGTTGTTGAACCATATTCAAATCCTGGGTTGTTCAGAGCTAAGTTCTCGCTGCATTGTGCTCCCATGGTATTGTGATGTTTCCACATCAGCTACTCCCTCCCACTCGCAGTGTTTCTACTTAACCATTGCTTACTTCACTGATCCTTCAGTTTACTTTTCCAGTTTCAACAGTGCTATTAGTCTCAGCTAGTTATAGGAGAAAAACAGTCTTATTAAGTTAGTTTACACAAAGTCTGAATCTCTCTAATGTTCATAATCTCTTTACATTTTGAAAATAAACTATGCCAATATATCCCTAATTGGTGGAATTTCAAAGAGTATTACAAATGAAATGAAGACTTTTGGGAGCAGCTTAAGGGTGGGAGGTGAGAGTGGATTTCACTTCGGCTCTCCAGCTTTGCTGGAAATTTACCCTTAGGGTTAGCTCTCTTAAGTTATACTTGTTTCTTACAGCCTCTTCTCTGTTTTTGAACATTCTGTGAAAACACCAGATAGTTTTATAACATTATTCACAGCACTGAGTAATGCTCTGTGTGCATGTTGAGAAGGGTATAGTGAAAGTGATGGGTAAAGACAAAGGTATGTATTGTTGGATTGGGAGGGTGGGCAAGTGGATTTTGGGAGATGCATGTTGGGTGGATTAGTTACTCTGAGAAAATTAATGTTTAAAGATAAATTATGACCTGGATATTTTTAAGTTGAAGGCATCATAGGCCAATTATATTAGAATATCATTATAAATATTTACTTTTGCTACTATCCTTGCTGATATTATGGTAAGTCCTTAATTATTCTCCAATAATAAATTTTCATTGGGTCTGTAGTTGATGGAAGATAATTTACAAAGACTGATTTCTTCAGAGGATCAATACATTTTACAGACTTGTATACCAAGTAAAATATCTAATTAGTTAATCCTAAGGATGAGTAAGAAAAATGTTGTCTCAGTCAGTATGAGTTCAGTATATATGTAGGCTATTAATTTCATTTTAAAGCAATTAGCTTTATTCAGATCAAGGTAGACCAGATCTTTATACACATACAATTAATTGTTCATGCTTTAATATCAATAGTATCAAAGCTATCCACGTACCTGAGGAGCTATTTTAGCATTTAAACTTTTTTCTGGTGTTTTTTACTAAGTATTAATAACAATTGATACCCCAGATCTTATAGATGTTTTTAGACCACTGTAATCTTGAAAAATTAAAGGCTTTTAAGAACAAAGAGAGTTTAAATTTGTCAATATGTAGTTTCTAAACTGCTTAATTCAGAGTATAGTTAATACTGAGAAAAAAATTTTAGTTTGATTTTTTTAAAAAATTTCCTATAGGTTACTATTTTTGTGCTGTAACGGATATTAAAGATATACAACTGAGGAGTCTTAAATGAGATGAGATATTGAATTCTCAGATATCTCTGCATATTCATAAAACATAAAGGGTTGCTGTAAAAATCAGAACCCTTAATTGGGGTCAGTTTGATTAATGACACTCAGCATAAATTTCTAGCCAACTTTAGTTTCCTTAGATTTATTTTCCAAGGGAAGGTTATTTACATTGCAGAATAAATCTTTGCTTTACATCTCCCCTTCTTTTAAGCATTCTCCTTTAATGTTTATTTTTCTTTGTTTTCACTGCTGTCATGAATGCTGACATAAGTGGGAATACTATGCCAGGTAATGTCAGCATTGATTCAAATATACAGATCATTTTCTCAAAATTTCCTTTTTCTTTAAAGATAAAACTCTGTAAATGAGAGATAACAACATAAAGTTTTTCGTTTATGAGGCCAAATGCCTTAATCTTACATTTGACTATCATGTTACAATATACTTGAAATTGAGCAGGCTTGTGCTATACAAAAATTACATAAACAGAGAATCTGCTTTTTGAATAAATATTTTGAAACAAGGAAATCAATGAAGTTGTGATATCTTTTAAAATTGTATATTTAACCCCTCTACCAAACCATAACGATTACATCTACCTATGGCTACTTTCAGCTACTGTCAGTATACATATAGAATTTTTACCTAGATAATCATTATGTTTGATTTGTGTTCTTTTCTCACACAGTTTCCCTCACCTTTTTCATTTTTACATGGTCTTATTACTAAAAGGTCTCTTAAGTTATTTAAGTAAATATACTTTGGAATTTTTTCCCAACATTAAAAGGTAATTTATCCGCTGATTTTATTTAGTATATTCTATTTTATCAGTACATATACTTGTGATATTTCATAAACATTTACAGAATATATCATACTACATATTCTTAGTAGGAAATAATTATGTAAGAATCACTGGGGAAATACAAAGATAGTTAATATAGTTCACCTACAGTCTATATGGAAATACAAGAAATATACTTGAGCAGTATGTTTGAGCCATTCATGCTGTTTGGCTTGCCTACTTTTTAAAGTCCTTTGCCAGAAGTTTTCCCTTCCAGGTGATGTACTTACTGAGGTCAGGATCAGTATCTTATTCTTCTTTATATTGCTAGTAGTTCGTACATTACTTGTGAAGATGTAATTTCTCATTAAATGTAGCCTAATGCTTGAGTCACTCCAAAAATGCAAATAAGTCTCTTAGTGCTGCCTCTAGTAGTTTCCTACTTCTCTTTAGTTTTATGTTATGATTATTTAAGTACATGAGTTTTGTCTTATTTAGTTTATATCAGCCAGATAACAGTAATGAAGGAGACAGACCTTAAACAGAGAATTCTAACACTATGTAAGTATATGCCCAGGTAGAAATATAGATAGGCTTGTTACAGGGACTTAGGGAAGGCAGCTAATCCATCCTGAGAATCCTAAGGTGAGTCTTGAAGCTTGAAAAGGAGAGAGACAGACAAATAAGGTATAGTAGAGGGAAGTAAAAGAGGTTACTTAAATACAGGAGATATAAAAAAGCTTGGCCTATTGGGGTACACTATTGAAGTATTGCCATTATGTAACATCCTGAGCTTGGTCTGTTGGGATATACAATTCAAGTATTGCCATTGTGTGACATAACAAAAGCGACACATTCATATTGATATTTTTATGTAAATTACTCTGACATAAATTCAGAAGATATGTTTCAGCGTACCATCGCTAAGACAGAGGTCTGTTGGTAGGCCGTTCCTATAATCCAGGCTAGAAAACACAGGAAGCTATAATTAATACCATGCTCACAATTTGACCTAATAGGCTAGAGTTTCTCTACATTACAGTATGTTCTTATTTATTAATTCTTCCTTGTTTTTTTAACTTCTTAAAATTGTAATTTGTATCCTGCCTTTTATTGCATCATAAGTACATTTCTTTGATGCCATATTTTCTGTTCTTTTGAAGTTGCTCTTAAGAATTTCAGTAAGTAATTGTAGTTTATTTAATCATTCCTTTATGTTAGGCACTTTTCATTATTTAGAATTTTTTAAAGTTTAATTTCTAGGAATGAAATTATTCATTTAAGGGGTATGAAAATGTTCTTGGAATTTGTTGCCACTCTGCTTTCTGAAAAAATAAACTTTTATGCTTTTACCAACAGTATGTGAGTGTATTTTTATAACATCCTTGCCAGATTACTATTTTAAAAAGTCTTTTGGTAACTGGACAAATGACGTCTCATTTTAATCAACATTTCTTTTTAATATTGAACATTTTTCTCTTCTGATTAAATTATTTTTATTTTATACTTATTTCAGTTTTTATATCTGATCAAATTGTTTGAGCTGTTTATATAGCAAAAATATTAAATTCCCATCATGTGTATCATATTTTCTATATCTTTTACCTTTTAATTTTTTATCCCAATCCCTTTTATTTTTACATAATCCAATATTCTGATTTGTTGCTTTCCATTGAGGAAGCCCATCTCCTACCACATAGTTAATAGTCATTTTTAATTTTTTTCTAGTTTTTCTACAGTTTGACTTTTTAAAAATAATATATGGGATGACTTGAAGATCTAGACTTTATTTTCTTTTGCAAAATTACTAACTAATTGTACCAACATCATTTCGTGAATAATCCTCCCTTTTCCAGTAATGTACTTTTAATATGAGACTGCCCATACACTTATTTGTCCTTCAATTCTTAAATTACGTAAAACATTTACAGACCTTTTTGAACCATTAAAAATTTTTTTTAAATGTTAGGAATATCAGTCTTTTCCCTAAGTAAGTTAAAGGGTTTTGAGGATAGCAGTTGTTCCCAAATTACATTTTATTTCTTTCACAAGAACTGTAATTCATTATTTAATGACCATTAAAATTTATTATAATAAAACCTTTGTTAGCCCCTATAAATGTGATTTATAGTGGGGTATCCTAGTTTAATTCTTTTTTTCCAGGATAAAAACTGCAATTATGCAGTGAAACTCCTCAGAGCAAGGAAACCCCTAGGATATGGGGACCTGCTGGACCTCTTTCAGGTGTGTGAAAGTGCATCATTTAATCTCACAGTTATAAAATTTGGAAATAAAATATATTTAGGAAACACCTAGTGTTATTTTTGTTGAAGGAGTTATGCTTATTAAGGGACTTAAGTAGAAAATAATCTCTTTTTTTAACCCCCAAAAGCTATCTTTATATTTTAATGAATATTGAAATAAAGAACTTTGATTAAAAAGAGTTGACATTTTCTTTTTTTCCTGGAATGATAAAAACAATGTTTAAAACAAGATAGATGTCTTTATATCTCTGTACAGCCTTTTCTTCCATGTGATTTCTAGAGTCTAAAATCATAAGGCTTTTATATAAAACTACATCTAAATATTCAATAGTATGTCATTAAAATTATTATATACAAAAGGAGAGCACCTATCTCTTATAGAGAAGAGTAAGATTAATTTATGCTTCTTAGAACAGCTATCACTTTTAAGAGAAGAAAAAAACCCAATAGTTTTTTTTTCCTGCTCTTTATCTTACTGCATTGTGATTTGGATATGGAGGATATGTTTTTGTTTTTCACACTATACCTCAAAAGACAGAATAGATCAATAGGTTTGCCTATTTTTTTATCATTTATTCTCCCTAACGTAGGAACTTCCCTTTTAACCATTATATTCTCATATAAACCATGAGGAAAAACGTGAGAAGGAGACAAGAGATAGATGTTTGATTCCTTTGAGTTACATTAAAATAAAGTTTTAAAAAATTGTTTTTATTACTCTCTTAAGTTTATCTCAACTTGATAGACCTAGGTAACTGTGATTGACATGTATATAACATTTCATTATAACTCATTTCACTCATTTGAAGATGCACAGTTTTTTCATATTTTAATATTTCCCAAATTGATGGCATATAAAAATCAATGTGGGCTGGGTAGTTGTTTTTGTCAGTGCATGTGCGAATATTTTTATAGTTGTTCATATCAGCACATCTATTATGTACATTGTTGATACCATGTAAGTTTGCTATTTAAAATGTCATCTCAGTTGTACAAAACTTTCTGTTAATGTCTTATAATAAGTAAAAAAAAGCACCAACATCAAAACATGGGTGTCATTGGTTTAGAAGATCTCAGAGACAGCAGTGAAGTACTCTTTCACGAAGTGAGGCATCTCCAGTACCTTTGATGGCGTAGAGCAGCAGTCCCCAACCTTTTTGGCACCAGGGACCAGTTTGTAGAAGACAATTTTTCCACATTGCAGGGGTAGGAAGGGACAGGAGTTGGAACTCAGGCTGTAATGTGAGTGAAGTTTTACTCACTTGTCACTGCTCACCTCCTACTGTGTGTCCTGGTTCCTAACAGGGCATGGACCCATACTGGTCCACGCCTAGGGGTAGGGGACCCCTAGCCTAGAGGATGAAATTGAAAGGAAAATTTTAAGTGATTAGTAAACATTGTATCATAGTTTAATTGGCACTGATTTTCTTTCTCATGGTGTTGATATTATGGATGTGTCTTAAAATTATTGTCATTAGTGACTCAGTGAAAGTACATTGTTTTTCCATCTGTGAAGACAGGAGCCCTTTCATTAATTTATCTGAAGACTTAATGCAGACAACTTTAAAGTACACATCAATTGGTTCTTCTTAGATACTTTTAAATCATGAACCAGGAGTAGAAGATAGATTTTCAAATTCTGGCTGTTCCACATACCTTATTTGTTGGTTGGACCAAGTCATATCCTATTAACTCTGTTTCATTATTGTGATACTCAAGTGAGAAACACATGTTAACATCATAAAAAGTATAAATGCAACCTGTTACTATTGAAAACTTTTATTTGCCTGAAAAACATTTAATTATTTAAAATGTTCAGGTAGGCACACAGTGCCAACTCATGGACAGCTGGGGAACGCAGCGGTCTTCTCCAGGCTCCGTGGGTCCTGAGAGCTGAGCTGCCTCAGCTGCCACTGGCGACTCATGCTTACAGAGGATTGGGGAAAACCCACTAGCAACTGAAAATTCTGAAGCCAAGCAGTGTCCGAGTTACCCCATGGATGAGGAGCTGGAGTTTACCATCCAGCCAGATATGACAGGAAAACAGCTTTATCATCAGGCAGTTAAGACTATCAGCCTGTGGGAAGTGTGGTACTTAGGCCTTCAGTATATAGATAATAAAGGATTTCCTGACTCATTGAAAGTTGATAAAGAGATGTTGGCTCCGGAGGTCAGGAAGGAGAATCCTCTCTCCAGTTCAAGTTCAGGGCCAAGTTCTTCCTTGAAGATGTGTCTGAGGAGCTCATTTAAAAGCTCTTCTAAATGACACAGAAGCTCTACTTCCTCCAAGTGGAGGACATTGTGAGCGATGAGATCTACTGCCCACCTGAGATTGCGGTGCTCCTCAGTTCCTATGCTGTGCAAGCCAAGTTTGGAGACGATAACAAAGAAACGGCCAAGTCCGGATACTTCAACTCAAAGTGAGTCCCCCTGTGAGTCATGGACCAGCACGAGCTCACCAGAGACCAGTGGGAGGACCAGATCCAGAGTGGCAGATGAAGGCCCAGGCTCAGGAGAAGCACCAGAAGCATCTGGAGCGGCAGCAGCTGGAAAATGAGAAGAGGAGAGAAACCGTGGAGAGAGAGAGAGAGCGAGCAGATGATGCTGGAGAGGGAGGAGCTGATGCTCAGGCTCCAGGACTATGAGCAGAAAACAAGGAGGCCGAGAAAGAGCTCCAGGACCAGATTCAGAGGGCCCTGCGGTTGGAGGAGGAGCGGAAGCACAGGAAGGAGGAGGCTGATCATCTGGAGGCCGACCGCCTGGTCACACTGTGTGCCTAGGAAGAGCTGGAGAGGCAGGCGGCGGATCAGATAAAGAGCTAGGAGCAGCTGACTGGAGCTTGCAGAGTACACCGCCGAGATCGCCCTCCTGGCGGAGGCGCATAGGCACAAGGAGGAGGAGGTCGAGGAGTGGTAGCACAAGGCCAAGGAAGGCCAGGGTGACCTCGTGAACACCAAGGAGGAGCTGTACCTTGTGATGACAGAGCCCCTGCCCCTGCTGCCCCCACCTTCTGTGTACGAGCCTGTGGGCTTCCACATCTAGGAGAACCTGTAGGAGGAGGGAGGGCATGGAGTATACAAGCCACGGTGCTGAGCTGTCCAGTGAGGGCATCCTGGATGGCTGCAATGGGAAGAAGCAGATCACTGAGGCCAAGAAGAACATGTGCATGCAGCAGCCGCTGATAACTGTCCAGTGAGCAGCCCCAGGCCTGAGACAAGAGCCTCAGACAAGAGGACCCACAACGACTTCATCCACAACGAGAATATGAGGCAGATCCAGCAGGGCAACACCGAGCAGCGCATGGAGGAATTCAAGGCCATGCGAAGGCTGGGCTGGGACTGGGCAGGGCCAGGCTTGAGCCCGGGCTCTGCTGAGGGCCACACGCAGACTCTGAAATTTGTGTTTGTGGTTCTCTAAATCTAGACCCCTCTTTGTACTTGAGTTCCTTTAAAAAGAGAGTAGCTGTTTCAGTGGGAATATTCTGGCACTGGGACCAGTGGAAGCTTCCCTGGTTTATTTTTCCTGCTTGTATCATAGTGCCAAATGGGACTGATTTATTATTAGTAGTAGTAGTAATAGCAATATTAGTAGTAATTTATTATTATTGAATCACTTCCTGTCTTGTACCTGGAGCAGCATTGATTGAATTAAGGAGAGATGCCTGTAAAGTCTGAGTAACAAACTCCATGCTGGCATGTGTGATACGAAATTCCACATAATTAAAGCAAGCCACACTGTGTTCAGCAGTGTTCAGCAGACTTAGGTGTAGCCTCATAGTTCAGTGATTTTGGCAAGATTGAATTTGGCAGGATATGTAATGCTTTAAAGCTTTATCATCACGTTTTAATAATTCATGTAAATGTTTTGAAACATTGTTTTGAAACATTGTTCTGGAAAATTTGTCTCCTGGGACTTGCGGCAAAGATGAAGTAATAGGTAGATATACTTTGTCTCCTCGCACAACCAAAAGAAGGACAACAACAAATTTAAAAACAAAAAATAACGAGAACTGCCAGAAAATTGAACTGTATTGAAGTCTGACAACCAAGGAGTTAAAGAAGAAACATTCATTCAAACAGGTAGGAGGGGCAAAGATGGGCAGCCGATAGGAGAGGAAGTATGGCAAGGCCAGGCAGGTGAACCGGGAAGTCCCACATTTGTGTGTGGATAAACTGGGAGGAACAACTGGGGAGCAACAGAGACCACGCAATATAGGGTTCCAGTGCAGAAAAGAGAGCCTCAAAACCTCTACCAATAAAAACCTGTGGGGTTTATGGCAGCAGGAGAAACAGCCAGTCTCACAGGGAGTTCATTTGAGAGACCCACAGGGTCGTAGAATGTACACAAGCCCACCCACCTGGGAATCAGCACCAGAAGGGCCCAATTTGCTTGTGGGTAGCAGGGGAAGCAACTGAGAGCCAGCAAAGAGCTAAGCAAGCAACCTTGTTCCCTCTCTGACCCCTCCCCCAAATACAGCACCACAGGGCAGTGATGGGGGTTGCCCTACCCTGGTGAGTACCTAAGACCCCACCTCTCACAGTGTAATAGGTATGCAAAGACAAAAAATATATATATGGCCCAAACAAAAGAACAGATCAAAGCTCCAAAAATAAGCAATGAAGAGATAGCCAACCTAACAGATGCAGAGTTCAAAACATTGGTAATTTGGATGCTCACAGAATTGGTGGAGAATGGTCACAAAGTGGAGGAAAAGTGAAGGCTATACAAAGTGAAATAAAGCAAAATATACAGGGAACCAACAGTGAAGGGAAGGAAGCCGGGACTCAAATCAATGATTTGGAACAGAAGAAAGAAACATTCAACAAGAAGAACGAAGAAACAAGAATTCAAAAAAATGAGGAAAGGCTGAGCAATCTCTGGGACAACTTTAAACATTCCAACATCCAAATCATAGGGGTCCCAGAAGGAGAAGTGGAAGAGCAAGACATTGATAACTTACATGAAAAAATAGTGAAGGAGAACTTCCCCAATCTGGCAAAGGAAACAGACTTCCAGGAAGTCCAGGAAGCTCAGAGAGTCCTAAAGAACTTCAACCCAAGGAAGCACACACCAGGATACATCATCATTACATTATCCAAGATTAAAGATAAGGAGAGAACCTTAAAAGCAGCAAGAGAAAATGAGAGAGTTACCTACAAAGGAGTTCCCATAAGACTATCCGCTGATTTCTCAAAAGAAATCTTACAGGCAAGAAGGGGCTGGAAAGAAGTATTCAAAGTCATGAAAAGCAAGGACCTACATCCAAGATTACTCTATCCAGCAAAGCTATCATTTAGAATGGAATGGCAGAAGAAAGTGTTTTCCAAATAAAATTAAAGGAGTTCATCGTTACCAAGCCCTTATTATATGAAATGTTACAGGGACTTATCTAAGAAAAAGAAGATCAAAACTATGAACAATAAAATGACAACAAACTCACAACTATCAAGAACTGAACCTTAAAAAATAAAAAACAAACTAAGCAAACAACTAAACAGGAACAGAATCACAGAAATGGAGGTCACATGGAGGGTTATCAGTGGAGATGGGGAGGGTGGAGAATGGGGGAAAAGGTACAGGGAATAAGAAGCGTAAATGGTAGGTACAAAATAGACAGGGGGAGGTTAAGGACAGTATAAGAAAGGGTGAAGCCAAAGAACTTATGTGTTCAACCCATGGACATGAACTAAGCGGGGAAATGCTGGTGGGAGAAGGGGTGCAGAGAGGAGGGAAAAAAGATACATAAGGGCATGGATTTTTACTGTTTTCTTCACTAATATACCCAGTGCTTAAAACATGACTGATTCAATAAATATTTGTTCAATAGGAAAAAAAAGGAAAATTTCTCTCCTTATTTGAATTAAACTTTATGCCCAAGAAAGTAAGAAAATAAGGCAAGGGAACCCTTTCAGAAACTGTTGTTTGGAAGTCATATTTGCCATCTTTTAGCTGTTCTAACTCATGCTGGCACACTGAGGAACTTTACAGAGCCAGGGTAAGAAATTGTAGTCTTTATGTACCATACAAGAAAGTGAAGCTTGGGAACAGAAAGGTAGGGATTTAAATAATACAATTAATGTTAACATTGGTTTTATACTTTTAAATGGCCATTCTGGATGACATTATCAGAATTTCTTTTGAAAAATTTGTTAAAACTCAGATTTGTATGTCTTTGTCAGAAGTCTTAACCTCAAAATATAATTGCTAGGTATAGCACCTTTGAAAACATATACCAAACAGATAAGTTTAATGTGCTCTTGACTCAGAATTTCATATTATTTATTCAGATTCCCTAAGGATGACAAACCTGTCTTATTCATCTTTGTGTAGCCGTTCACTATGTACTGATTTAATTTTATTTTATAAATTTAATTATATTCAAACTGAACAAAGTGGATTTGGCTGCCTGTGGCAGTGAAAACTAAACTCCATAGATAGGTGCTGGTGCAAAAGGAAAGGTAATTATTCAGTTGCCAACCTGGGAAAATGGTGGATTCCTGTCTCAAAGACTAACTCATGTACCTGCTCAAGCCTGCAATTCCTATAGGGATGGGAAGGGGAGGGCTTGCTTTTTCTATCCAGTCATCCTGCTAGCTTTTGGCATGCTCAGGCCCGATCCATTCATCTTTCTGGCTTTTGGTGTGCTCAATGTAAGAACCTCCCACGGGCCATCTTGGCCAATGGGGGAGACTCCCTGGTGTAACTGACTGTCTACAGTAACAATGTATAATTCAGTTTATGCATTTTTCTAACCTTTTACAATTTTGTTGCCACTTTAAAACTCCTGAAGAAATTGGCTTGGTAGAAGGAGTCAAAATAAGATTTGGAATTAACAGCATGTGCATCAAAGTAATTTAAAGTAATATTTCATTAATAAGAGTAGTAATGTTACTGTTTTTAATTAGCTTATTTCTTGAAAAAGAAATTAAGGCTATGTAAATTCAAGGCATATAATAAAATTATGGGCAATTTCTGAACACTCAGAAGTGTGGTGGTGTGATGTGTATTGTACTTTAAACTACTGTTTTCTGCTCTGTACTATGAATTTTTATTCCTGTTTTCCTTCTACATCGTTGAAGACATAGTATGCTTCCCTGAGGCAGCATAGAACTTCTGAGAAGTTTACCTTAAGGAATATAGCAGAAAAAGAAGAACCAAAGGATAGAGTGCCAGGAGAAAGGCATGGCAAAGCTGTAGTTAAAGGGTGTAGTTTAGATATGGAGTTTGTGTGATCTGTTTGAAATATTTTAACTTATATTTGATTTTTCTTTTGGTGTTTATTTTACATAAAGTTTTTTTAAATTGTCATTAATGGTTGTAATAATATAACAATGTATTGTTATTTATGAATTAGATTTAATATTTTATTTTATATGTGTTCTAAATAAAGCATTGAAAGAGAACAGCTCAGAGGTTGTTCAGCCTTTTCTAATGGGTTGTGGAACCAAAGAACCGAAGATCACTCAGCTATGTTTGGCCGCCATTCAGAGACTCATGTCTCATGAAGTTGTGTCTGAGGTAATGTGAAGATTTTATCTGAACTATGAACATAAGAATCAAGTCAGGAGTTTTCATAAGGGGAGAATGCAACATACCTGATATTTAATGTAGAATAGTTTTATGGCTAGCAATGTGTTTGAAGGATGTGGCTTGATTTTTAAAAATTAGCAAAATATTTCATTATTAAGTACCCATAAATAAAAAGATAAAGTGCATTTTTTCAAATCATTTATAAGTAGTCACAGTTCAGTAATATATATAATAATTTGGGAAACAAGCAAGTTTTCAATATCATTGCAAAGAATACAAGGTACAAAAATTTTTTAAAGGTAAGGAAAATCGTTGACTGTTTCCTTGATTATCTGCTGTGTTATTTGTTATTCATTAATTAAGTGTAGTGTTTGTATCCAATCTTATGATGGTAAAACAAGGAAAAACACTTCATTACTATGAATCTGCATCCTATTTTTAAATATAATGCTGTTAACCTTAACTTTGTACTGTATAAGTTACTTTAATAGAAATGGTAAATTCGTTTGCCTGTAGTGTAGCATATCAAACAATGTCAGATTTAATCGAGATTATAAATATGTTGTTAATTTAAGTCACATTTTGTTTCCTCTATAACATATTGTAGATGAAATAAATAAGAAGCTGTAGTAGACACATACATAATCTGCGTATGTCCATATTCATGTCCAAATGAAATATTGTAGACATGAGCATTGATTTTGACTAGGTATTTCAGAATTGCATGCCATTATTGGCAAATTTTCAAATGGCATGTTTTAAAGAAATTCATTTTTTAAGAAGAAATTTAATTGATTGTAAGTCTCAAATTAGTTGAAAGACATTTGTTTGGATCTGTATATCTAGAAACATGGGCTTTGTTATTGTGATCAAGAAATTCTCTCCAGGTAAGGTAATGTTCGTATATCTTTCCTAATTAGGGACTTAAGCATTTATATTTTATTTGTTGACAATAATTAAAATAATTATTTTACAGACCGCAGCTGGAAATATAATTAACATGCTTTGGCAGCTAATGGAAAATAGTCTTGAAGAACTTAAGCTACTTCAAACAGTTCTTGTTCTTTTAACAACCAATACAGTAGTTCATGATGAGGCCCTCTCTAAGGTAAGAATCCTGTTTGACAAAGTTCATAAGTGCTTTCAGACAGTATTTGAATAAGCTGGCTGAAAGAGAGAAGCCTGATTTGAATGAAAGGCAACTTCCCTGTAGTTATTGTCATAAAGATATTGCAGGTTAAAAACCATCAGTGCCTCATTTTCCTCAGATTATAGAGTTGAAATCAGGGTAGGGTGATGAAACAGAGCCCTGGGTGTAGATGACAGGGTTAGTTATAAATAGGAAATGGAAAAGAAAAGCAGCAGAGGAGTAAGAACAGAGAAAGAGAAAAATAATGGGGAAAAATGTGTTTTGAGGTATCAGTGTTCTCCACAACTGCTTTGAGTATTCCCTCCATCTCCCTTAACCCCACTTCCCCTTTTTTAAAAACTTTATTTACTTTTAGAGAGAGAGGAAGGGAGGAAGAAAGAGAGGGAGAGAAACATCGATGCGAGAGAGAAACATTGATTGGTTGACTCTTGCATGCACCCTGACCAGGGATGAAACCCACAACCCAGGCATGTGCCCTGACCAGGAATCCAACGGGAGACCATTTGCTTTGCAGAACGATACCATCTCAGTCAGGGCTCCCTTACACCTTTTTAAGAATAATTTCACGTATATGTGATACGTAAATGAGGTAGTTTAAACCTGTCAATTAAGTAGCTGGAAAATTGTCCTTTTGGCATTTATACTAGATAACACTGCGTGTATGATAGGTATTTCTCATTTCTTACTACTCCCACCCCTTTTGGAATATATAATTGCTAGTCTATATTTGTTTCATTCTTTAAAAAGGTTTTGAAAATTATTAAATATTTCTAAAGAACAGAGAGTACAGAGAGTAATATAAAGAACAGTCTTTACTTAATGGTTTATCGTTTAAGGAATTTGTTGGACTTTTACTAATAGTTTTATTATAATTTACATGTCTTTAAGGATGGATGGCTTATCAAGTAGAAAAGCATACTATCAGATTAGGTTATATATACTATCACTAGAGAGTATACAATTTTTTTTGATGTGCATAGGTCATAATGAAATTTTATTTAATTGCGAATGGCCTATTCTTTTAAGCTCATACCTGCTTTATAAAATATTTTATGTATTTTTAAAGAGGGTTGGGCGAAAGTAGTGAGTGAGTATAGTTGCGAGTATGTGAAACACAGAGTTTGTTTTGTATTATTATTTTTTAATTATTGCATTATTTGCCATACGAATAACTGTAAACCAGCTCTTGCCCCACTCCATATATAATTTTGTTTTATGTCATTCTTCTTGGTTTCTAGCTGTCAAATTATTCTTCTGAGATATATGTAATTTTTAAAAATTTTATGAAAGATTATTATTTGACCTATCAAAGCAATAAGAACTGATTGTAGTTTTATAAAGAAATATAGGATTAATTTTAGTATGTTGGTTAATTTTGAAAAGTAATATTTTGGAATTAAAAATGCAGTATAAAATTGATACAAAATTATAATACAATATTATAATATTATAATACTATAATACAAAATTGAGTAATATGAAAGCTTCTGTACATTTGAAATTTAAAGAGTAATGTGGTATAAAGGCAATTTGTTTCCTTAAAAGCTTTTAATCTGATTAACATGTTAGGTATAGAATTTAAACTATCATGTTTTTCTTCAAAAATGTTTCTTTTAAAACTGTGAAACTTCTAGAAGAATACATAGGAGATACTATACCATGGGTAAAAGGACATATCTTAGGTAGGGCAAAAAATCCATGAATCATAAAAGAAGCCACAGAAAGGAGGAAAATATCTAAAAATATCTACTCTGGCTGTTGTAGCTCAGTGGATTGAGCATCAGCCTGCAAACTGAAGGGTCGCCAGTTCGATTCCCCAGTCAGGGCACATGCCTGGGTTGCAGACCAGGTCCCCAGTAGGGGCGGAGGTGTGCGAGAGGCAACCACACATTGATACTTTTCTCCCTCTCTTTCTCCCTCCCTTCCCCTTCGTGTAAAATGAAATAAATAAAATCTTTAAAAAAACCCAAATATCTGACAAAAGAGTTTTATCTAGAATTTATAAAAAAGTCTTACAACTGATTTGTAGACCTCCAAATAAAAATGGACAAATGATTTCAACAGACAGTTCACAATATAAGATATTCAAATGGCTAATGAATAGATGGAAATTGACTCAGCAGCATTACGTATCAGGGAAAAGCAAATTAAAACCATAAGGGAATATCATTACATTCATTAGAATAGCTAAAATTTTAAAAGACTGACCATATTGAGTGTCGAGGATATAGAATAGTTCTGAACTCACATACTACTGGAGGGAATATAAAATTATAAAGCCATTTTGGAACACTAACTGTTTCTTTAAAAGTTTAACCTATGCTTACCATGTGATGCAGCCATTTCAGTATTAGGTATTTATTTAACCAAGGTACGTAGAAACACATACCTTCACAGGGACTTTTATATGAAGGTTCACAGAAGCTTTATTCACAATAGCCATAAACTGGAAACATCTTAAATGTCCGTCATCAGGTGAATGGATAAGCAAGAATGAATAAATCCATGCCATGGAATACTACTCAAAAATAAAAAGTACAAACTATTGATAGAAAGAACAACATGGATGAATATCACAAGTATTACAAGTAAAAGAAACCAAACACAAAAGAGTACATGTTGAATGATTCTATTTTTAGAAAAATGCTAGCTGATCTATAGTGAAAAAAGCAGATGGGTGGGTTGTCTGGGCCCAAGGGCAGAGGAAAAAATCTGTGAAAGATAAAAATGGACTATAAAAGAATACAAGGAAACTGTCAGGGTGATGGAAATTTCTCATATCTCAATTGTGACAGTAGTTTCATAGATGAATAAATGGTCAGAACTCATCAATTATAAATTTTAGAAGAGAAACAGTTTATTGTATATAAATTACACTTTAGTAAAGTTGATTTTAAGAAGAATGACTGCTTTTAAAAATTATAATTTTATCTATTTATAGGCTTAACAAGTTTATATAGTATTTCTCCAGATGATTTAGTGATATAAGAGGCTTTGAGTACTTGGTATTTGCAAATCAAGTCATTCTGAGGTAATATAGCACAGCACAGTATTAATACATGTTAAAAGAACCAAATTGTGAAAGGTGTGTTTCACATAACCTTAGCTAACTATATGTGGCCCTATATTTATTAAGAGTTTGAATTATTTCAAAATAGAAGGGTTTTTGTAGTTTTATTGTATGAAAGGGTAGGACTTTCAGTATCTGTGATTGAGACAGCTGAACATAAATTATTTAATTTTGGGTTACATCATAAAATATAGTAGTCATGTTCTTCAGTCTTATTTCACACTAAACGAAAATTGTTCCTTTAGGCAATTGTTCTTTGTTTTCGACTACACTTCACAAAAGATAATATTACCAATAATACAGCTGCTGCTACAGTGCGACAAGTTGTTACTGTTGTTTTTGAGAGGATGGTTGCTGAAGATGAACGACACAGAGGTAAAGTGACAAAAGTTTTCCTTTGACAATGGGTGATTCTTATGTCCATGATTTCTCTTTTATTGATTTTCAGCTATTTATCTTGTGAACTTAGGCAACCTAAAAATGAGAATACTTGAAAAAATATTTATTTTAGCAACATTATTATGCTGATAATGGAAATTCAAAAGATAAATACCCTACAATTTTATTGCCCTAGGAGTCAGTTCTTTATTTTCATTTGTATTTCTAATATATGCATAATTTCATAATAAAGATAATGTCACATTTTATACTAGACATTATATCATATGTATTTTTAACCAAACATTACATTATACATATTTTTCATATTACTCTTTTATTTTGGTTGTTATTCTGTAATTTAATGAATTAGTTTCTAAGTATATACTTACATTGTATTTGACATATTAATATTGTTTTAGTGCGTTCTTACATATATTTTTTCCTTGAACAATTTTTTAGTATAAATCACAAGAGTGGGCTTCCTCATGTGAAGTTTTGTCTCTACATATTAATATGTATTAAGGAATATTTATATAATGTAAAGGTTAATCTTTTTCTATTGTCATCAAATATCTTTATGGTGATTTTTATCATTTTTTATAATTTAGAAAATTTCCTAAAACCTTAGAAAAATATCCTTTCAAAGAGCTGACGGATAAACTTTATTACAGTTTTTATAATTTGATAACTTTTAACTATAGAAATTATTTTTTAAAATTTATTATCCTTATTAGATGAAAAGCAAATTTTTTATGGTTAGTTGAAAAGATCATAAGGTGCTATCATCATGAACAATTTTTCTGCTTTATGTAGTCAGAAAACAAAAGATTAAACTACTTTTCCCTTTACATATTTTTTTTCTTAAACTCTTAATATCATGCAGTATTTCATTTTGTTTAATATTCTTTTGTTAGTACTGGTAAAAATGGCAGCACTAGTAAGTATTGGTAATGCTGCCTATTTTAATAATTACTTCACTTCTGAAATTAACCATTGGTCAGATTTTTTCACATTTAGTTTCAAGCATTCTTAATCTGTTGGTTTATTAGAATATTTCCACTGACTTTGGTATATTGATTTTTCTGCATTTTTATGATGGGAAATGCAGTTGGAATTCTAGTAATTTGAAATATTAGGAAATAAACTTAAAGGATGAAACTGGGCAGTTCTCCAATGTGAATGTCTTATATATTCATAACCTCAATTTAACTTATAGATTGGTAGTTTTAGCTGTGTGTTGCTAAAGACAAATGTCTCATTTAATACTTTCTAATAAGGTAGAAAATACTTTCAACAATTATTGGTCAACAATTCAAAACTGGTTGTCATAATTTACAGTGAGTGATATTTTATTAGTATTCAAAGAAATGCTGAGTTGGGAAGCAAACTGACGCTTAGCTAGTTACTACCTAAAACTGACATAGTATTTGTGGCAGATCAAGCAGTTAATTCTCTTCATGACGGTAAGATGATACAGGAATTAACCATGGTGGTAAACTTTTCTATGTTTGATATTTAAAGGCACATTCAAAGATCATGTGAATTTCAGATCCATGAAATAAAGGGACTGGATAATGGGAGACTGGGAACATCAAATGTATGGATAAAAATGCTAAACTTATTAAAATGAATGTAAGGCAGTGAACAGTGATTTTTATGGCACTGTGATTTTTTTGTATAAAAATAGATTACCATATTTTTTTCATTTTGGTGGCATAGTTCTGAGTTTTTAATTAAAGTATATAATTCTATTTTAAACATACTTACTTTAAACATGCCTTTTAAATAGTATGTAATATTTGGTTTATTAAAGGTCATTATAAAGTCCTAAAACCTATCTTATTTTGATTACAGATATTATAGAACAACCAGTGCTAGTCCAAGCAAATAGTAACAGAAGATCTGTCAGTACCCTTAAGCCTTGTGCTAAAGATGCATATATGCTTTTCCAGGTATTTCAGTTAATAAAAATAATTTTTATTATAGAATATAGTTTTGAATTTTTATTTTGGAATTTTATACATCTGATTTTTTTGTGTTAATTTTTTAAATTGTCAAGTTTTAAAGTGTCAAAAGTAGTATTTCAAAAAAAGTTCTAAAACATTAAAGGGTTTTTATACCTAATTGACATAATAAAATGTTACATTTCACTTTGAGGAAATAAAATGAGTTAAATATACAACTAGAAAATGGGTAAATTGAGGATGACTAGTCATATAAAATAATTAATAGAAAAATTTAAGTAACAAACAGTTTACTTAATATAATTTGATATACAAATACCTGGTTTTAACATTACTTGTCATAAATAAATCTTTTAAGTAAAATTCATCTGCACTGAAAATTTCATTAATTTTGATCAAAGGTTATGGTAAGTGGATTTTCATTGATGAACCTCAGATTAACCATTTATCTTTGTACTTTATATATATTGTCGATAGTTATGATTCATTTATCTGTGTACTCTGTATATCATTGATAGTTATATGATTCATTTATCTTTGAACTCTATTATTGATAGTTATGTGATCCTTTAAAAGTTTACTTATATAATCCAATTTGTGAAAATTTGAGTTACCAATGCTTAGTTTCTAATGAGTAAAAACAGCTACTGTGTAAGAAGAAATAACTTAAAAATTTTACCAAGAGTTTTGAAAAGCATCTTTTATTCCAGCATATGAATATTTTATTTATTTATTATTTATTGTTTGACTTATTTTCCCAGGATCTTTGTCAGCTGGTTAATGCTGATGCTCCTTACTGGCTCGTAGGCATGACAGAAATGACTCGAACATTTGGCCTTGAATTACTTGAGTCAGTCCTGAATGATTTTCCACAGGTCTTTTTACAAGTAAGCCACTTGTAGTATCTTACAACAAAATTAATCTTTAATTTTTTTCACAGATATTTTTCAAGAAAGCAATGTGTCTTTTTTCCCCACATTAAAAGATATGAAGAATTACAGCCTTAGACTTTAGACTTACGATGATTTGGTGTCTTTTACTACATTTTTGTAGTACCCCAGAATCTTGAAATGTTGATTAGAAGGAATCCTTAAAGAGTATCTCATAAGGCATTCCTCAATCAATGAGTGTATAAAGGAATGTGGTATTTTTTATAATACTTAAAACCAAAAGAAATTGTTAATGATTTTCAATTGTTTATATATAACTATGTCATTTTAGATGATTTAAATGGAAAAAAGAAGTAGTCAATGCTTAATAAATATAATGTGCAATAAAAATATTTCAAAACAGAGAGCTAATAGAGGAAACAGTAGGAAAGAATTCAAACTTTTTATTTAACTTGTTAGAAGCTAAAAATCCAAAACTGATTCAGTGATTTACACAGGGTTTCTTGGTTGATAGCAGATCTTGAACTAAAATTACCTTTTAACTACTAATATACCTTCTTTTCCTAACATGCTGCCCCCCTAAGTTGTTTGTTTTATCCTTTGTTCTTACCTACAAAATGTGTGAATTAATGCCACAAAGGTAGAAGATCCTTTAGCCCCAGAGTTGGGAGTGAAATTTTTATTAAATAGCTCACGATTTTTGATATATATTAGGCACATGTTCAGTGCTTTGGGGGATAATGAACAATATTAATTGACAGTTCTTTTTTTTTGTATTAGAATAAGTAATGTTTAGATATAACTTGTCTAATAGTCTTGTATGAAATGATAGTCATAACTAACAGCTACCACTTTTTGACTGCTTACTACATGCTATGACTGTGCCACATTCCTTTTATATTGCATTCTCCTAAATCTTCAAAACTGCCTAAGAACAAGTTATTCCTATTTTTCACAGGAGGAAACTAAGACTTTCAGAGGGTTAAGTAATTTGTGTAAGATTTCATTTTAAGTGACAGAGTTGGGATTTGAACCCATGTTGACCCAGATTTTAAATTAGTTTCTCTCCTTATCCTCTCTTTTCTTTCACACCCCACATCCTAACCATCACTTTCACAATGTATACAAGATCTAGTCACTTCATGTGACTTTTACCACAATTATCCTAATTCAGGCCACCACCACCTCTTACCTAAATTATTGCATTAGCTTCCTAATTGGTCTTTTGCATCAATATTTGCCCCATTCTGCTATAGTTGCTTATCATACTGTATCCAAAATGGTCTTTTACCTCCTATTACCTCCTGACATATATGTACATTAGGTTAATTTCTCTCTTTCTCTGTAGGAAAGTAAACTCTCTGAGTCAGGGACTTAGTTCACTGTTGTACAAATACTTACAACAGTGCCTGGCATATGGCAGGCTTTTGATAAATATGTGAATGAATGAATGAATGGGTTGGTAAATGAATTTAATTAGAAATTTCTGTACTTGGGATTGTGTTTTCTGATTTTGTAGGAAAAGATTTGAAAAAATGTTTCACAATTCAGATTTATTATGCCCACATAGTTCTTACTCTCATTCTTCCTGTTGTAATGCAGAGGGGGTAAAAAGAATTATTCTGTGTAAGATCCTAGAATTTACTCCTGTAAAGTTTTCATTGAGAGATAAATATTTGTTTTCTTTCACATGTCATTTATTCAATTCAACCAGAATTTACCAAACACATAGAATGTGGTGGTCTGTGTGTTCTGTGCTAAGTATACAGAAGTTACATAAGACAAAATTTTATCCCTACAGTGATTAAAAGTCTAATTTGGAGAAAAGTGTTCACTGAGTGGTAGGATGTAATGAATGCTGTAGAAGAGATATAGTTTAAAAAGTGCTATGGGAGTGAGTAACCTAGGCACCAAACCTGGTCGAGAGTTGGTGATGAGTCAAACACATGAAGCTTTTACCTGAAAAATGAAGAGTAGTTAATTGGGAGAAATAGGTAAAAAAGGAAAAGAATACTCCAGGGCAGTGACCCTGAAAAAGGATCTGTGCCTAGAAAATAAGCTCAGTAAGGGCAGGGACAAAATTGATCTTAACCCTGAACCCCTTTCCCTACTACAGTTTTTGGCATATGTTAAGCAGTGAGCCACTAACTGCTGAATAAATCAATAAAATGTGGTAGGTAAGGAAAAAGCCAGTTTGTTGCCCTCTTCAAAATAATCAGAGAATTATATAACTTAATCTACTTTATGAGTCAAAGATTACTTCTAGCTTTCTGGCTTGAGCAGTGAATTGCTTGCCAAGATGCAATACTCTATGGGTAAAATTTTTATTACAAAGCATAAATTATTTGGTTTTAAACACACTCAGATACCTCAGAATGAGATACTGCAGTATGTTAGTTGAATTTGCATGCCTTTAGCTCAGAAGTACGGTTTTGGGCTGAAGTTGTATTGCAAATTTAAACATCAGTGGCTTATAGTAGTTAATTGAAGACATGGGAGGGAATAAGAACACGCATGTTGATGTCATAGACTAGGAAGCCTGAACCTGCTACTCTGGAGCTCTGAGGAATCGCAACATTAAATGGTTAGGCATAAAAGGATAAGAATATAAAATAGACAAAGAATATGAGACCAAAAAGACATGAGTGCATCTGAGACAATGAGACATATAAAAGACAAAGGCAAAGAAAGCTTCAAGATGAACCAAGTAATCAGTTAAGTCAGGTGCTTCAGAGAGATCTGGTAAGATGAAGACTGAAAAGGCAGTGTTTGCTTTGTCAACAGAGATCATGATGAATAATAAGAATAATTGCAGTGGAGGTGGGGTGGTTCATAGTATTGCAGAGGAAATCAGGTGTAATCAGTTCAGTAGTGAGGGGTAAAAGTGAATAGATAAGACTTTTTTAAGTGTTGTCTGTAATATTCATAAATTAACTAATACTTAAAATTATTTAGTAAAGTATGAAAATGACCTTAATTATGCCTTTAATTTTGGGAGTCAAAGAAACTAACTGTATATATGGGCATAGAATTTCAAATCACTAAACTCTTAAGATTCCATTTTGGGTGGGGGAGGGAAAGAATTAGAAGGTACATTAAAATGAATATAAAAGTCTGGAATGAATTAATTTGGAATTAAAAATGACAAACTTATCTTCAGAAAGTAAAATTATACAAGGCTTCTTATCTTTTTATCCATATTTTTTCTCAAAGGAATCTGATTTCCCCTCTGACTGTTTTCCTTGAATGAATATGATTTTTTTAAATACATTAAAAATTTTGTGATTATGCTCTGGTTGGTGTGGCTCAGTGGATTGAGTGGCTGACCTGCGAACCAAAGGGTCGCTGGTTTGATTCCCAGTCAGGGCACATGCCTGGGTTGCGGACCATGTCCCCAGTAGAGGGCACACGAGAGGCAACCACACATTTATGTTCCTGTCCCTCTCTTTCTCCCTCCCTTTCCTCTAAAAATAAATAAATAAAATCTTGAACAAAATTATGATTCTGAGCAAAAACTTTTATGATTCTGCTCTGTGCCTTATTGTTTCTTTTTTTTGTAAGATTAAAGGATTAGATTGTGTGATATTTATGATTGCATCTTTGTTCTTAGCCTCAGTGACATTTAAATGATTAAAACAAAAAACTAATACACATTTTAGGTTAGACATTAAATGTTGACTGGGCCTTATATTGTCAGTAAAATGAGACTACATAGGGAATTAAGAGGTTAAGGGAGGTTTTCTGCTTAGTGTACCATGATTATAAGTAAAATGTAAGGATCCTTTGCAAGATTTTTTAGATTTAAAAAAAATTGTACTTTTTGCCCTGGCTGGTGTGGCTCAGTGGATTGAGTGCCGACCCGAGAACCAAAGGGTCACTGGTTTGATTTCCAGTCTAGGGCACATGCCTGGGTTGCTGGCCAGGTCTTCAGAAGGGGATGTGTGAGAGGCAACCACACATCGATGTTTCTTTCTCTCTCTCCCTCCTCCCCTCCCTTCACCTCTCTAAAAATAAATGAATAAAATCTTTTTTAAAAATTGTGTTTTTTATCAGCTTATTGTGTTCTGCTTAAGCAATCTAAGTAGAAATATTATGTTAATATATCCATGCATGAATGTAATTATCTTTTCACAAAAGAATCAATAAATTGTATAACTTTTTATATTTACTTTTTTAATCAAGGTTTCTCTCCTCAACTGCCTATTTTAAAAGCTTTATCTGTTTGAGTTTGCCTAATCTGTTTTCTTTCTTCCATTCTTTATGTTTTTAATTGTTAGTGTCCTGCTAAAATCAAAATTCCAAACAGCAAGGATCACTAAATCCAAAATCATTAAATGTTAGTTTTTATTTTAGATTCTTTAAAAAAAAACTATTGAAATATTGATTGTCATTTTGATCTTACACTTTTAAAAAGCAATACTAATTTCAGAATTGTTTATAAACAAAAATGAAATAAACATAAGCTTAATTATTTATACAGATTATTAAGAAATTTTATTTACTACTGAGACTGTTTTAGCATTAAGTTCAAAATAAGTTAATTGCCTTTTTCTCCTTTTCTTTTTATTTTTGCAAATAGCACCAGGAATTTAGCTTCCTCTTAAAAGAAAGAGTATGTCCTCTTGTGATAAAGCTCTTTTCTCCAAATATAAAGTTCCGACAAGGTTCCAACACTTCATCCTCTCCAGCACCAGTTGAAAAACCATATTTCCCTATCTGCATGCGTTTGCTGAGAGTTGTATCTGTTCTGATTAAGCAATTTTACAGTCTTTTGGTAAGTGTTAATTTTCATATGTATTTTTGTATGTAATTCCGGGCAGTGCTCTTTTTAAAAGATGATATGTTACAATGTATTTAGCTTTTTTACTTCAGTTAAGCAGACTTCTATGAGTACCTATAGGTATTCTCCTAGATACTAGAAAGATTCATTCTGTCCTTTCTTAAACCTTTCTGTCAATATGTTTATGTAGTCAATATGTTTATGTAGTATTTTTAATGTACATTAAGGAGATTTGTGACCTATTATCCGAAAGCAGATAATTTGATAAAAATTAAAATTATAGTATCATCATCTTATTCTGTTTTCATTTGCACTCTTTCATATATATAAACAAATTAAGAAGTTAAAGATTTGGTGAACTCCAGGATTAGACATCAGTTTTGACTTTCAATATTGTACCTGTTTCACATAAATTTATAGATGCAGAATGTGTTGTGATATTTCTGATCATAATTGTATCAATGTAATGCCTTACTCTTTAACATTTAGAAAATATTTTTCAGAGAAAATGGTGTATTATATTTATTTTTAATTTTATGTTAAGTCAAATTCGGCATTGTATAATTTTTTAGCATTTATATTTTTCATTTTAATTTACAAAAATAATTAGTTCATCACCTACTGTGAGTAGTTAATGTACTAAATGTTAGATGTAAGCAACAACATTACAAGCTAATGGATAGTTTAGATTTTATACTAAATTCTAAAGAGAGCATTTTAAAATAAAGTTTTTTTCTATATTTACAATATACTTGTTATAGATATTCTTTTCATATTCCAAATCCATTTATGTAAAATGAATTCAGATATAATCTTTATAAGCACTTGTAGTTATTTATTATTTCTGGCCACATGGGATATATCTGTAATTCACATTGATGTATCTAATGCATTGTTTAGAGATATCTGTAGAAAATCAAATCATTTTAGAATGTGTTGTTATTTAGGGATACTGTAAGTTATTAGGGTTTGATGCCAAGGTTTTAAGAGTCTTGGTATATTCATAATTGTTGGCTTGGACATTTTTGTTCTACTGAAATTAATAATATATAAATGTACTATAGGTACATACATTTTTGAACTTAGTTCATAGCTCCATCTTTCTCTGTAAGGATTAACTTTTTAAAATTTACAGTCAGTATTCCCTGCAACATGTAAGTTATTTGATATAATTTCCAATAATTATTTTGAATTGAAAAACCAAGACTTCGTTGTATAATTATGTACAGTTAAAGTGGGGGAGAAGAAGAAACTCAAAACACTAATTGGAAAACATATAGACGCCCCTATGTTCATTGCAATGTTATTTACAATAGCCAAAATATGGAAGCAACCCAAGTACCCATCAACAGATGAGTGGATAAAAAAGTGGTGGTACATATATGTAACAAAGGAATATTACTAGGACACAAAAAGGAATGAAAGTTTACCATTTGCAACAGAATGGATGGACCTAAAGAGAGTGCTAGGTGAAATAAGTCAGACATATGATTTCACTTAAATGTGTAATTTAAAGAACAAAATAAACCAAAAAATAATTGAAACAGACTCACTGATACAGAGAACACACTTATGGTCGCAAGAGGGGAGGGGGGATTAGAGGGCTTGGTAAAAATGGTGAAGAGACTAACAACTACAAATTGGTAGTCACAAAATAGTCACAGAGGTGTAAAGTACAGCATAGGGAATATAGTCAATAATATTGTAATAATTATGTATGGTACTTGAATTATCAGGGACCACTTTGTAAAGTATATGATTAACCACTATGCTGTACACCTGAAACTAATACAGAATAATATTGAATGTAAAGTGTAATTGAAAAATAAATTTTTAAAAAGATTTTATTTATGTATTTTTAGAGAGAGGAGAAGGGAGGGAGGGAGAGAAACATCAATGTGTGGTTGCCTCTCACATGCCTCCTGCTGGGGACCTGGCCCGCAACCCAGGCGTGTGCCCTGACTGGGTATTGAACCAGTGACCCTTTGGTTTGCAAGCCAGTGCTCAATCCATCGAGCCACACCAACCAGGGCTGAAAAATATGTTTTTTAAAATGGAGGGGAAATTCTGTGAGTCTTTATATTGACTAACTCTTGGAAACTTCTAAAGTTCAGTTGGAATTTGCAAAAAATAAATAAATGAAAAGTACTTTGTTTCTCCAAAGATTAAAAGCTTTTACCTGTCAGCTATTATATTTTCTGTATCATATTTATTTATAGTGTGTTTCATTACACAAAGAAACTTTAAAAAAATGTAAACCAGAGTAACATCAGCAAGATGGTGGAATAGGAAGCTTTGGGCCCTTTGTTCCCCATGGAGACACTCACTTAACAGCAATATATAGACCAGATTGCATTTGTGAGAATTTCAGAAACTAGTTGAGAGAGTACAGCACTCCAGGCAGATGCAAGGGTGAGAAGAGGTTCATTATAACAGGTAGAACAGCCCATTGCACTTACCTGCTATACTTGGTCCCACTCCTGGCACAGCAAAGCACAGCACAGCACAGGCATGATCAATAGACAATTCACAACATATGGCTCCTCCTTCAGGTGGGATATAAGGATGAAATGTGTAACCAGCATTCTGACTTTTTGTGGTACTACCCAAGGAACTGGTTTTTGTTTCACCTATTTCTTGGAGCACTGACAGGAAAGGTGGCAGCACCCTTGGTTACCTGGGGTCCTGTTGAAAACAAAGGCAAGCCCTAAGGATTGCTACAGTACCAGAGACTGCAATACTCCAGACATACACCAGGGGAGCTCCTGAGTAGAAACAGGCAAACCTCTTTAGCTCTAAAATTACATGTAAAAGCCCTGAGGAGACATCTGCAGAAAAGGTTTGAGAGGATCCCAAGATCTCTAACTGGATTGACTGGTGAAGATCTTTTCTGTATGAAACTAATCCATAAAGAATAACAGAGTTGACTGCATTTTCAAGTGCCCAGTTTAAACAGAAAATATGACATACAAACAAAAGGGAAAACATGGCCCAAAGTAACAAAATAAATCTTCAGAAACTGACCCTACAGAAAGGGAGCTCTGTTAGTTACCTGACAAAGAATTTAAAATAACTACCATAAAGATGCTCAGTGAGCTGAAAGAGAACAGACAATTAAATAAGGGAAATTGTGTATGAACAAAATGAGGATATTAATAAAATCATAGAAACTGTATAAAAGAACCAAACAGAAATTCTGAAACTGAAGAATACAGTAACAGTTGTGAAAAATTTACCAGATGGGATCAACAGCAGTCTGGATCAGGCAGAGGGAAGAATTGACAGACTTAAAGACAGGCCATTTGACATTGTCAATTCAGAGGAGCAAAAAGAAAAAGGAATTAAGAGAACTAAGGGACTTATAGGACACTGACAAGCAGACCAATATATACATGTCTGAGAAAAAAGAACTGTATTCTTGTCATACAGTACTTCTGACACTAGATGTGGGGATTTTTTTTCCTACACTTACCAATTCTCTGACAGCCAGGTGTCCTACATTTCAGTTCTGTAAAGTGGGTAACCAGGTAACCCACAACGTCTGTCTAACTTGGCTACAAATAGAAGGTTCCCATGATACCCTTTTTGGTTTAAATAATTTTCTAGAGTGGCTCACAGAATCTAGGAAAACATTTTCCTTGCTAGAGGTATCCCTCCACTTTCTGAAAGTTTACGTTAAGCCATTTCACTTTTCTGAGACACCTACATTAGTGCCTGTTTTTGTTAACTGAAGGAAATATATAAGGAATTTTTGCTTTCATGAAAAATATTGTCGCTGTACTAATATTGGTCTTTTGTAAAAGCAAAGTGGTGTAATGCAAAGTATTGATAAGTAGGATTACTCTGCTTTACACCATTTTGGCTTATGAATGTTTTCTTAGGAATGCTCTACTTTGGATAATGAGGGGGAACCTATATTACTGATTTATTACAGAGGATATTTTAAAGAATACCAATGACCAGGCAGATAAAGAGATATGTAGGGTATAGTCTGGAAGGGTCCTGAGAGCAGGAGCTTCTGACCCCATGAGGTTGGGATATGCCACCCTCCTAACATGTTGTGGTGTTTGCCATCCTGGAAACTCCCCAAACTTCATACTTTTTGGATTTTTATGGAGGTTTCATCATGGAGGCATCAATTAACTCAATGTTCATCCCTCTCTCCTCTCCAGAGAATTGGCGGTAGGCCTGAAAGTACCAATCTAATAACCATGGCTTGCTCTTTCTGGTAAACACCTATCCTGGCTTCCAACAAGAGTTACTTCATTAGAACAAATGATGTTCCTATTACCCAGGAAATTCCAAGGGACTTAGGAGCTCTGCCAGATCCTCCTATCACTTAAGAAATTATATTTTAGGAGATGTGTGTCAGTAATTAAGGGTTATAGACCAAATATTAGAACCCTATATAAAAGGATTTTAGCAGTTCTGAGTCTGGGGCAGAGATCTATGTATGTAATTTCTTGTAATTTCACAATGCATTATGTGAGACTAGGAGAGAAAGAGGCAGAAAACCTATTTGAAGAAGTAATGGCTGAAAACCTCACATTTGAAGAAAGAGATGTACAAATTCATGAAGCTTAAGAAATTCAAACAAGGATTAATCCAAAGAGGTCTATTCTAAGACATTATAATCAAGCTGTCAAAAGGGACAGAGCCTTTAAAGAAGCAAAAGAAAAGCAATTCTTCAAGTGCAAAGGAGCTCTCAGAAGATACTGGTCAAATTCCTTAGCAGAAATCCTCTCAGCCAGAAGGAAATGGAATGACATATTCAAAGTACTGGGGTGAGGGGAGCAGTCAACTAAGATGTTATATGCAGCAAAACTTTCCTCCAGAAACAAAGGTAAAATTGAGACTTCCCCAGAGAAACAAAAACTAAGGAGCATTTATTGCCTATGACTAGGCCAAGTATATGTCACTTCCTTATTTACCATATTTTGCTGTGTATAGTGTGCTCCTGTGTATAATGTGCACCCATGTTTTTGGCTCAAACTTTCAGGAATATATTTTTCATTTTAATTTTTTAATTCAATTATTTATATTTAGAAACAAAACCTATTGTCATATTCCTAGGTATTATTTTGCTTGGGGACATCGTAATTGCTTTCTGGAGTTACACTTTTAATGCATAAGCATAAATAAAAGAATTAAAACATTTATATAGATACAGAATTCGCACTACCCATGTATAATGTGCATCCTCATTTTTCCCTAAAAAATTTGGGCAACAAGTGCACATTATACATAGCAAAATACGGTATTCCCTAAATATTAACCAAGGTGTCTTAGGAAGACATCTTCCTCTTCCCCCTCTAAAACACTGCTTTAACTAGTTAACATAAGGCTATAGGAAGAGAAGATATTCCTCCTTTTCCTTTTTCAAAAACTTATCACCTGAGGATATGTTTATTGACTTTAGAGAGGAGAGAGAGAAACATCAAGTGATTACCTCCTGTACACTCCCCAACTGGTAATTGAACCCACAACCTAGGTATGTGCCCTGACTGGGAATCAAACCTGCAACCTTTTGGTGTATGTGGTGACACTCCATTCAGCAGAGCCACACTGCTAGGGCCTCATTTTCCTTTTCATTTCCACTAGTCAGTCATGGCAACCAAGTCGTCCGTTCTCAGCAATGATGCAGCATGTTTACGTCTTCATCATACCAAATGCAGAATTCACATTTTATTTCTATTTCCAAACCAAGAATTACCAAATTATCTTTTTTTTAAATAAAACTTGGTGCTGAATTGTGTCCCCTCTAATATGATGGTATTTGGAGATGGGATCTTTAGAAGATAATTAGGTTTATATGAGGTCATGAGAGTAGGGCCCTCATGATGGGATTAGTTCCCTTATAAAAACAGACACTAGAGAGCTTGTTCTCTCTCTCTTCTGTGTGAGAACCACTGCACTAGAGAGTCAGTGTTCTCCCCCAGTATTCATCAGCATATCTTGTTCTGTCGAATAGCCCGTGGGTGAAGATAACTAATTACAGTTAGTACTGTTAACGTATCCAGATTGACTAGAGGAAATTAGAATGCACCAGTCATTTAGGTACAGATAGAACACCACGTATATCATATTCTTTCCCCTTTCTAACATCTGAGCTAGGTTCTTCTCTGCCCTCTGAATCACTTAGGCTCCATGCCCACATATCTTTTTAAGGAAGATATCTTTAAGGAATTTATGAAATATAATTATAAGTGGCTAGCATATCTCTTCTCTAAATTCGACCTATTGCTTCTAAAAAGGAATGAAAGGGGCTACAGTGACTTGTCCAACCTAATTTTCTAATACACATACATTTCTCTAACAGAGGATCTTATCACTAATAATTCCATGACTCCTGCCTTTAAATATTCCACCTGATTTTCTTTAACATCTTATAAGCCAACAGTTGTCTTATATACATGATTCCTTGTTAGACGTCTACTAGTATTTCCACAAGGATGACTTTGATTAATCTTAAGTATCTGTTATTTCTTGACTATTGTCCACCAAAGGACTATAAGAATTCAGAAACATTCATCACCCTTTGTGCTAGTATATAATGGAGTTTGTGAAGTATCTTCATGCTACAATTGGACTTAAGCCATAGATACTAATCTTGATACCTATTTTCGTATGACTGCAGTCTCTTGGGGGAAAGGCTTAACAGTTTCAAAATAGGCTTCTTTCATTGATGCCCTTGAGAATTTTGTGCCCTCAATACTAGTTCTCTGATCAGACTTTCACGCTTGGCAAGGAGGAATGGAGAGCAAAGTTCCAGACTTCAGGAGAGAGGCTCTCTCTTTTATCCCTATTACAATATTTTAGTGGCTATAGTATAAATTGTTTTATTTGTATTGGAGTCACTCTTTCATAGAAAAGATGATACACTCTTTAAGGCAAGTTTTATAACATTAGTAATTTCTTTGGCTGTGATATACTTAATGATTCTGAGAGCCTTTGTTTTCTGGCCTGAAAACCTAACTGATGAGCCATCAATTATATCACCATGTTTATATTTTACTTCCACTCTAAAGCAGATAGAGCACAATTTGAAAGCCCTACTAACGTTAAAATTCCTCCATAGATATAACTGTTGCCCAGTGAGTCACTAGCATGATTCTTTCTTTTAAGAGTTCTTTACTAAAAGAAGTTCATTTCATTTTTAAAAAAATAATAACGCATTCTGTATTTGCATGTCACTTTGTTTTAGGATACATTCTTCTCATTATTTCTCGGGAAGGTGTAAGGTCCTTTATAAGAAGGTTACCTAGCTTGTTGTCATCTGCAAAATTGTTGTTTAAAGAAGCTGACCCGTCTGACTTCTAATCTAGAGCTTATCAGCTACAACATGTTTAGAACAGTGACAAACCTCTGCTTTATGACTTCCCTAGTCATAATAATTTAAGGATAAACTTGGTTTTAATTATCCCTCCTTCTTTATCCTCATGATTATGTCCTACTTTTAAGCATGCAGTTCAAAATACGGAAAGACATTAAAAATGACCAATTGCTCCCCTGGCTAGTGTGGCTCAGTGGATTGACTGCTGACCTGTGAACCAAAAGGCCGCTGGTTCAGTTCCCAGTCAGGGCACATGCCTGGGTTGCAGGCCAGGTCCCTAACTGGGTGCCTGCAGGAGGCAACCGATCTGTCATGCACTGATGTTTCTCTCCCTTTCTTTCTCCTACCCTTCCCCTCTCTCTATAAATAAAATCACTTTTAAAAATTACCAAGTGCTAAGACTTTCAGCTAAAATTCTGAGGGCTGCTATATTCCCCAGATTTCTTACCCCACGGTACAAGGTCTGTCCAGAAGTTGCCCAGCCATGTAATGTGAAAAATAGAGATATTTACTGAAGAAAATTCAAGATACAAGAAACATCGTACATAGGAAGGACAATGACGCCCCAGTCCCATTCAAAGTAGACACGTTGGGACCTCACACAGTTCTAACTGCCACCAGCTGCCCCATCATATTTTCCTGACTGTCATCGATGGTCTGAAATCTCTTTCCTTTCAAAGGTGATTTTAGTTTCGGAAAAAGCCAGAAGTCACAGGGCACCAAATCTGGGCTGTAGGGGGCTTAGTCACCTGGGTGATTCAATGTTTCACCAAAAAACTCTGCAGGAGTCATGATGCATGAGCGGGCGTGTTGTGATGAAGTTACCAGTCACCAGTTGCCCATAGCTGTGGCCTTCTGAATCATCCCAGTAGTTTCCAAGGAGGAATGTTCAAGCTTACTGCAAAATTTGATGCAGATTCATTGCTCTACTGGTTCAGTCATTTTAAATGCAACAACAACACAGTACACATGCTCACTCAATGGCATCTACTGCCCCACGGGCTAGTACAGTGAAATCGTCATTGTTCATGCAGGCACATTCCAGTTCTCTCCCCTTGACTGCCAGTTTGCATCCATGTTGTACAAACCGATGGCTGGACTTTTTCAGGACAGACATCGTATACTCACTGATTTACGGCACCCCAGCTAAAACATCCAAATGCTTGTTACACTTGGAGTAGAAGGAAGATTCAGTTCAATCTGGTGATCACGGATGTCACGTTAATTCTTACCTCCCAGAGGCTCTGCTTGTTCTCAACTATTGTGTCATAGAAACAGTCCTCTAAATTCTTGATAGACTGGTTCCATATTGTTCAGTCATCAGACATTTAATGAATAGTATTGAGAAATCAACTTTAAACATTATTTATTTACAAACAGCTTGCAGAACAGATGGTTATTAACAAAGGCAATGATAACTGATGTTTAATAAATATGTACCAAGCCTTGTTCTAGGTATTTTATATATCTTACACCTGTCAACTGCTGAAGGTTCTTTTTTGTTTCCCTACTAGAAAACATACACTAAATGTCCCTTGGCTTATTGCCTCTTTGTTGTTAAACAGCAAAAGAATATTTGGAAAAGCCATGTGGTATTACTGAAGGGGTAGAGCATATCCTATCCGTAGCTTATGCTACCAGCCAGGAATGAGGATGGCATGATGGTGCATAGTACTTTCTAAAGAATAAGGATAAAAAAATTAATCATGTTAGCAGATCACTATTGTGTGTTTTTAGGGATGTATTTAGAGAGACACTGATTTTTTTTTTTTTACTGTTAGCTTTTCCATATATAACTACTTTTCCTTTTTCTCCATTCCCCATTAAGAATTTTAACTTATTTAAAATTAGAAGATTTTATTGGTTTGTCCATAGGATTAAGTTAAGAATAAGAATGCAATATGTAATACTTAAATTTAAAGAAATACTATTTTAAAATCTTACACTCTTTAGGTAACTGAATGTGAGATATTTCTGTCACTTCTGGTGAAATTTCTGGATGCAGATAAACCACAGTGGCTACGAGCTGTTGCAGTAGAATCAATACACAGACTCTGTGTGCAGCCTCAGCTGCTAAGGTAAACTGCAGGAATACTTTGTTAAATGCATAGATTCATATTTATGCAAGTAGGAATTTAAGTATTTATTCCCAAGTATTTAATGATTTCTAAACAAACAAACAAAAAGTACATTGTGTGCATATGGGGGCGGGGATAGGGGTGTGGGTATGGAGAGAACTGGAAAGTGGCAAAAAGTGTGGTTAGTGATTGCCATCAGCCGAATTTACTGGGTTAACTTGGCCACAATAATTTTTTTAGAACATTAACCTCAGTCTGAACCTTTGTCCTAAATTAAAAATCACTGAAGTATGAAGTTTCAAGTATAGCACTGAGACTGACTTATTAACATTAGTTGCTATAAAAAAGGTCAAAAAATTTTAATGCCTAACTAAATATTTCCCCCAGAAACATTTAAAATTATTTTACAGGTCATTTTGTCAGTCCTATGATATGAAACAACATTCTACCAAGGTTTTTCGTGATATTGTGAATGCACTAGGATCTTTTATCCAGTCATTGTTTCTTGTTCCTCCTACTGGAAATCCCGCTACAGCAAACCAAGCTGGTAAGGCTTATTCATGTTTTCATATTCTGTCTTAATTTACAATAGTAACTAGTCCTAGCAGATTTTTATAGAAATCCTGTGACTAGAGAAATTTTGATTACCTTAATATTTTGTTATATTTATTTATAATGTTTTATATTTTATATATAAGTATAAATAAAGACAACATTTAAAGAATAATTTTATCTCACTGAAGCAACTGTGTTCATTTCTCTCCAGAATATGTTTTCTTTTCTGATACGTTTTCAGTTTCTCTAATAACGTAAGTCAAGATGCTAATCTTCATTTTAGAAGAAGCCTCATTTGTTGCCTCTCTTTAAAGAGTCTGGTTACTATGTCAGGAGATCTTTTAGTCATTCTTTTAACAAAACAGGTGAACTTGATTTAAATTTAGAAATCAGTGTCTTCTTTCCCTTTACCTTCTTTTTATTTTCTGAGTTGTGGCCTTTTATTCTTTATTCCCCACCTCTGATAAAAAGTGACTGATGGAAGGTATATTATAAAATTTGTCTGTAGACTCTAATAGCCAAAGTGGGATTGATAAATTTCATTTATTTGTGTGATATCCATTCCTATAGCACTATTTATAAAAATTGACCAGGTCTTTGACTACCATTGATTTGTAATTAAGTAGTAAATTGGTATCTCTGTTATCTTCCCCTTATATAGTAGGAAACAATAATGCAGGTGGCACTGTGTCAGCACCAGCTAACTCAGGAATGTTGGGGATTGGTGGAGGTGTTACTTTACTACCAGCATTTGAATATAGAGGAACTTGGATACCTATTCTGACTATAACAGTACAAGGCAGTGCTAAAGCAACCTAGTAAGTAGTCATAGCATTATTTTGTAAACAATGATATTGTTAGGAATGATATTTTATCCTAAAATGTTACTCTCTGCATTATATTTTAAATTTTAGACCTAGTATTTTTAACACATTTTAGAACTGATTTTCATTTGTTGTATTTTTGGGAAATTTATCTAGGACTGTTTTGTTTTGTTTGTTTGTTTTGTTTGTGTTTTTTTGCTACTATTTGGATATTGTTAACAGCATTATAAAACAAACTGTGATTCTTTACCTTGGGACCTAGGCTATTTTGTATGGTGTTTTGATTTAAGTATATGGCTTGTTTTTAGACCCTGTGTAACTATGTTTCCTAATAGTACTGAGTTATCTTCAGCAAATTAGTTCACCTTTTTAAAACCTCATTTTCCTCATCTATAAAAAGAGAGCAGTGAGATAGATACCAACTTTTAAACCAGAAAACATTGGGTGTTTTTTTGCAAATGGATTAATTACCACGTTCACATTGGAGCTTCCCTGTTGATTGGCATATTTCATTAATTCATTGTAAGGTTCAGTATACAGTTATTTTTAATACTTTCTTTGAAGTCCCACATATAAATCTTAATTATGTATTCTGTTCTTTTAGACTTTTAAGTGTGTAATAATTTAAAAAGTTAACCGGTGTATAGACAGAAGTAGCCTCGACATAAGTATTAAATTGGATTAAAAACTGCTGATTAATAACTGTGTTGCCTTAGTGCTCAGTTTCATCATCTATCTCTTAGGGTTTTTGTGAGGAGTTAAATGAGAATATATATAAAAAAGTTAGAGTCCAGGGCTGAGAGTAATTGCTCAATAAATGATAGCTCTACATAGGTGTTTTTATTTTTTATTCTGAGTTTTGTATTTTTTAATTGAATTTCTGCCTTATCTAGTCTTGATTATGATTCAAGGACTTTTAGAGTTTGGAATAGGAAATAACTTTTATTAGTTTTTCTTTGTGATTTCAGTTTTGTTTTTGATATATAATTATTATACCATAAAATTCACCCTTTTATAGTATACAATTTATGATTTTGTTATACTCAAAAGTTATGTAATCATAACCACCATCTGATTCCAGAAGTGTTTCATCCCAGAAAGAAACTCCATATTCATTAGCATTCATTCTCCAGTCTCCCTTTCCCCGCTCCCTAGCAATCACTAATCTACTTTCTGTCTCTGTTGATTCGCCTGGTCTGCATATTATTTCAATAGATAGAGTCATACAATAAATATTCTTTTGTGTCATGCTTCTTTTATTCAACATAATGGTTTTAAGGTTCATCCATGTTATAGTTACTCCACTTCTTTTTATGACTGAATAATATTCCAGTGTATGTATATATCATTTTGTTTATCTCTTCATTAATGATAGGCATTTGGATTGTTTCCCCTTTCTGGCATAAATAATGCTGCTATGAGCATTTGTCTATAAGTTTTCGCATAGATATATGTTTTCATTTCTCTTGGATATATACCTTGGAGTGGCATTGTTGGTTCATATAGTGACCGTATATATAACTTTTTGAAGAACTGCCAAACTATTTTCTCAAGTGACCACACTGTTTTACATTCCTACCAACAATATATGGGGGTTCAGATTTCTCCACATCCTCAAAAATGCTTGTTATTGTCTGTCTTTTTATTATAGCCATCCCAGGGGTAAGTGTTTTTGCCTGTGTTTTTTTCTAAGAGATTTTAATTTTAGCTCGTAAGTTTAGGTCATTGATTTATTTTGTGTTTGTTTGTGTATGTTAAATATAGGGTTCTAATATCATTCTTTTATATGTGAATATCCAATTGTTCTAGCACCATTAATTCTTTCCCCATTGAATTATTCTTTCTACATTGAATTATCTCAACATATTATGAAATTAAGGAAATTAAAAGCATAATTCACTATCTGCCATAATTTAAGCAAAAGATTTGTTGTCTTTTGAAAGGTTTGTCCTAACCATGGGTAGAAATTGCTCTAAAATTCGAACTTGACACACTGATGCTGTTTTTCTTAACATGTTGACAGATTATATCTGAGACAGTAGGCAAGCTTGATATAGCACAGTAATAAATAAATTTTTCCCCAGTGTGAAAGCATCTTCCTTTTTATAGGATTGATTTAATTTGATAGCATCTTATTTTAAAAGCACCAAATCAGTGTTCGAGATGTTTATAATCAGTTTAAGTCTTATTCTAATTTGTATGTGAGTCTTTTTTTTTTTTAATATCAACCAGTATGAAAATATTGGCACAGTTTGGGGAGAGGCACAAAGTAAATTATTAAAATAATTATGGCAGTGGTCAGGCCATAATTTTTCTAATCACTTTCTTAGAATACCATGAAAGAGGAGGAAACAAACTCAAAAATGTCCACTTACTCTTGCTTTTCTGTTAATAGCAAACCAAATTTATTTCTATAATCTACAAATTATGGAAATAGTTTAATATATTTTCATCGTTGTGGCTTCTAATTAGTGTTCTGGTTTTTTCATTAATTTCAGCCTAGAGATGCTGGACAAAGTTGAGCCCCCAACTATACCAGAAGGTTATGCCATGTCTGTGGCATTCCATTGTTTGCTAGACCTTGTACGTGGAATCACTAGTATGATTGAAGGAGAGTTAGGAGAGATTGAAACAGAATGTCAGACTACTAGTGAAGCAGCTTCTTCAGCAACACAGTCATCAGAACAACCAGAATTGCAGTCAACATCAGACCAAATGGATAAGGAAAGAGGTATATTATTATGATCTATATTTTTAATTTCCATTATGCAGTAATTTGAAATTTACAGAAAAGTTGCAAAAATAAGAGTTCCAGTATATTCTTCATCCAATTTCCCAATAGTTAACACCACCCTATTTGTGTTATTCTCTCTGTTTATTTATATGTCACTGTACTTTTTTTCTGAACTGTTTGAAAATAAGTTGGAAACATGAGGCCCCATTACCCCTTAATACTTTAATGTGTATATTCTAAAAATAAGGACAGTTTCCTACATAATCATAGTACAATCACCAGTAGAAATTCAGCATCAGTCCAATATTACCATCTAATCCCAGACCCCATTTAAATTTTACCAGTTGCACCAATAACGGCCTTACGGACCAGGTTCACATATTGAATTTAGTTCCATGACTCTATACTGTCCTTTAATCTTGAAAAGTTCCCTAATTCTTTCTTGTTTTATATGACCTTGACATTTTTTAACAGTTCACACCTGCCAATTTTGGTTTATCTTCTGGTTTTTCATAATTAGATTGAATTTAATCATTTTTGGCAGAAATGTTGCTGTGCTATTCTTAGTGTGTTCAACATATCAGGAGACATATAGTATCAATATGTCACATTATCAGTGATGTCAACTTTTATCATTGGGTTAATATGTCCACCATGTTTCTTCAGTATAAAGATAATTAACTTTTTGTGCAGAAATACTTTGAGACCTCTACTGTAAAAGACCTTTCCCTTCTCCCTCATTTTTTTTTATTTATTTATTTATAGTAGTATGAATTCTTGGATTCCTGTTTTATTCAAAGGGTTATAGTCTATGATTATCATTACTTGATTTGACACTCAAATTGTCCTTGACATGACCAGTGGGGACTCTTTTCAAGCTAGCCTGTGTGCCTTTTAATCTATCCTCATGCCCTTTTCTCATTTCTGAGTACTCTCTTACTGTCTGATACAATAAATTGTTCAAAGCTCATCTTGGATTTTTCTTGCCCAGTCCAGCACTCAGTTATTTTTTCAAGGAGCCCTTGTTCATTTTAGTGAAGAATATTATTTAGAAACTAACACATGGACACTGGATATGCTTCTTGGTACCTGAATAGGAAATACACACACATACACATACATAAACACACATGTCTCTACATGAAAAAAAATTTCTTTATGTTAAATACGAAGAGATCACAACATTTATTCCAGTTACAGTTTAATATAACTAAGTTTATATTTAACTTTCCATATTTGTAATTCCCTTCTCCCACAGTGAGAAACTTGATCCCGTTTTACTCAATGTGTTTACTTCTTTGCTCAATTCCAAATGTATGTAACCAGCCTTCTGGCTGAGCCAGCTTATTACATTGACTCACTCCCAGCTGTTCACATAGGGCAAAAGCTTGGCCCAATTAAGGGGAAGGGAATTGGAATTGATCTAATATATAACTTCCTCTGTGAGAAGTTAATGTCCCTGAACTTTAATTTCTTCCATCTTTTTAAATTAGTGGAAATGAGGGTAGGGGAGAATAATACCAATTTTAAACAGTAGTGGGGCGGATAAAAGATGATGTCTGGAAATCCTTTATAAATTATATAGCTGAAATGGTGGTTTGTTATATATATAGAATATCGGTTAACTTGTATACAGAAAGATCTTACCATTGATATTTTAAAATAACTTAGTTTTAAGACATTGAATTCTGAAACTATAGTGTGATTTTTAAATTTTCATTAATTCAGATATATTTTAAATATAAGAGCTTTAGTATTGAATAATTGAGTCTTTAGTATTGAATAATATAGGATATTTGAAATATTGTCAAATACAACAACATAATAATTATAACCAAATATTGTATGTTATTTTTTTTCTTTAAGTTAATAGAGCTGTTTGGGAAGAAATGGTGAATGCTTGCTGGTGTGGTCTGCTTGCTGCTCTCTCACTCCTTCTTGATGCCAGGTATTAAGTCTTTATAAGTTTCATATTGCATGTGACAGTTAATACAAAAACCAGTAAAATGGTTTACCTAAATTTTCCCTAAGAATTGTTTTCTAATTTTAGTTTTTTATATGTTTATATTATTCTGTGTGTGTGTGTGTGTGTGTGTGTGTGTGTGTGTGTGTTTAAAGATCTCATTTATTTATTTTTAAAGAGTAGAGAAATGAGGGAGAAAAAGAGGGAGAGAAACATTGATCAGTCACCTGTCACTTGCCCCAACCAGGGATCTGGCCCCACAGCCCAGGCATGTGCCCTGACCGGAATCAATCCCATGACCCCTTGCTTTGCTGGATGACGCCCAACCCACTGAGCTACATCAGTCAGGGCTATTCTTTGTTTTGATTCTCATACGCCATCCTATCCTTGCCCTGCTATTTACCAGAACTCTTGTGACAATTTTAATGGAAAATACAATCCTAAAACTATTTCAAGCCTTACTACTACTTTATAGTGTTGATAATTATGTTACTCAATTTCTTCAATGTTTTTCTTCAGAATCGCAGAACTCACTGATTTTAAAATGCTTGATATTTTTAATTTTCAGGTATATATTAATTAGTTAAAATTCCTCCTTTAAATATATTGATTTTGAGAATTTTTAATAGTTTTTGTTAAAATTTTTCTTGAATACCTAATTCTACATATTGTTTGTCCTATAATTAAAAATAAATTAATCATATTAATCATATTAAATGAAATACTTTATTTTTTTCAGCACAGATGAAGCTGCCACTGAGAATATTTTAAAAGCTGAACTGACTATGGCTGCTCTTTGTGGAAGATTGGGCCTAGTAACTTCAAGAGATGCCTTTATAACTGCAATATGCAAAGGTTCCCTGCCTCCCCATTATGCTCTCACTGTATTGAATACCACCACTGCAGCCACACTTTCCAACAAATGTAAGTTTTCAGTTTACTCAAAGTTCTGTTCATCTACTTGCAGGGGGTTGGGGGGGATATGGCACAGAGAAAATAATATAGAAATTGTGAGTTCAAGCCTCTGTTTTTCTACTCACAGACTCTGTGACCTCTGTGAGAAGCTAATATCCCTGAACTTCAATTTCTTCCAACTTTTTTAAAATAATGGAAGCAATGGTAGGGGAGAATAATACCAATTTTAAATAATAATGGGAGAATAAGAGAAGATGTCTGGAAATCCTTTATAAATTATACAGTTGAAATGATGGTTTGTTTGTAGAACAGTAATGTTTGCAACCACTTAGATTTAGTTGATATTCAAAAAAAAATTTTCTTGTTGAATACTTTCAAAATATTTATGGTTTTTATTTTTATTTTTTATTTATTTTTTATGCATAGCTGCTGCCCAAATAATGAAACCCATGGTCCAGTTGTCTTGTTAATAGAAAGTATTAAACAGAATCAGAGTAAAATAAAAAAAAATCAATAAAATATACGTAAACATTTTCTATGCACATAAAATATAACTTTAGGATTATATTGATTTTACTGATTCATGGAAAGAAAAAAGTCAAATACTTCTTTGCCACATAGTTTCTACACATAAACTTACGGGAATATTATCAGGTGTGAAAAGTGCCTGCTAACTGGAGTTTGTAAGACTGACTCATAAGATTATGTCAAGTTTGAAATTTTTCCATCTCATATCTTATCAATATAGTTTTTCTGTTAACTATGTGGAAAAGGAAACTCAATTGTTAAGTAATTTAAATAAGAACACAAAGGTTTACATTTCTTTTTCCATATTCAGTTCCACTCTGGACCGTCCTAGTTTTCGCACACCTTACTATTAATTTACTGGGGGTGGGAGGGTAGAGGGACACTGAGATTTTTCTTTGAAGTGTTGATGGGGGAGAGGCTGAGGTTTTTCTTTGCAGTGTTGATTGCCTTGGGAATCACCACTGCTTTTTGTAGCCATCTATGGGAAGAAGTTATGTTCTCCCAAAATTCCAAAGGGATCCTTGTCCTCTTTTTCCTGGGAATCAGAATAATCAAATGCCACAAAAAGTGCAACCAATTAATTTGCTTTTAACCTGAGAGCCTGAGTTATTTATTTATATATTATTTCACAACACTTCTGGAGTTTCCCATAAGTATTATTTCTGCTACTGGGTATTGAACTGAAATGAAAAGACTTGTCACTTGAGTAGAAGAGACCCCTGGGACGTTGATATGGTATCAGTTTGTTAATTTTCAGGATTTTGGTAAATCTTCAGACCCTATTCTAAGCTAAAGAAAGAAAATTTTAGATTACACAAAAAGCTGTTGACCCTTAACATTTATTTGTACACGGATATGAATGTATACGTTTGAGAATCACTCCTAAAACTAGGAAATGCAGAGGGTTTCCAAACTGCTAATCTATTGCATCGACCAGTATTATGCAATTTTCTGTTATATTTAGAATAGTCCCTTACAATTTGCAAATACTGGTCTATTACCAAGTTTATTATATATTTTTTACTTTGTTACATGCAATATAAATATATTTCAATATGATAATTCAGTTTTTAAACTGAAAATGTGAATTTTGGTCCCTAACTGAAAAGCTTACTGGGAATATATGTTTAAAATAGTGTCCTGTCCCAGCCGGCACGGCTCAGTGGATTGGGCACCAGACTGCGAAGCAAAGGGTCACTGGGTCGATTCCCAGTCAGGGCACATGCCTGGGTTGCGGGCCAGGTCCCTGGTGAGGTCCCTGGTGTGGTTGAAAGGCAACCACACATTGATGTTTCTCTCCCTCTCTTTCTCCCTCCCTTCCCCTCTCTCTAAAAATAAAGAAATAAAGTCTTTAAAAAATAAAATAGTATCCTAATTCTTAAGTGTTTTTGAAGAAATCTACCAAAGTTTTTAAATTTGTTATGGTTACATAGAAAATTACTTATTATTTGCCTAACTTGTCTTTGCTTTTGCACTTCCTGAATTCTAAAAATGTTTGCATATAGGTAACTGTCATAGTTGAATTTAGTTTAATCAAGTTAATATCTTAAAATATAACATTGAATACAACATAAAGAGTATTTTTGAATTATTTAGGTGTTCTTTTCTGTTGTAGCATATTCCATTCAGGGCCAAAATGTTATGATGATAAGTCCATCCAGTGAATCTCACCAGCAAGTTGTGGCCGTGGGTCAACCCTTAGCAGTCCAGCCTCAAGGAACAGTAATGGTAAAGTACTTGTTCTTTTATTGGTTACCAGTTAACTTTGAGAAACTTTTCTACTTTTTTTTTGTATGTTTGCCAAAATTTATCTTTATACTTATTTACTTTCTTTTACCTGGTTGTTTATCTTTAGAAAATATTAGATGAATATGCAGTTGATATTGTCATAACCACCTTCAAGCAAATGAATTCGTTCTATACAAAACCATCCAAACCTATTTTCTTAATATTTTTGGTTTTTATTTTTTAACAATTTGAATATGTTAATGCTTCTTTACAAGCTTTTAATTATCAAGAATGCATAACAGTTCTATCTTTTTAAAATATAGTTAACTTCCAAAAATATCCAGTGTATGAGGACTTTACTTAACTTGGCACACTGTCATGGGGCTGTCCTTGGAACATCATGGCAGCTTGTTTTGGCAACTCTACAGGTATGTTGTGGTCTCTGTGTTAGAGGTCAGTATTGTTTTTATGTCTAAATGCTAACATTAAACTAAGCAATGCCCATTGGTACTTTGAACAGGCTGAAGGAATAGGCAGTAAATATGAAAAAAGAGAAGTTAGAAAGGAAGACATTACTTATATTATATGAAATAATGGAATACTTCTCATAATGGCCTAAGTTCTATTGCTTATGCTTGATGTAATAAGAATTTTATATGTATATTAATTACTGATTTAAATTTAGTTATTAGAAGCCTACTACTGTTTTTTATTTTAGTTATTAAAAGTTACTACTGGGTTTTAATTTTAGTTTCTAGGATTTTATGTTTATAAATTTCTTTGTTTTGATTTAAAATTTTTTTTCAGCACCTTGTATGGATTCTGGGATTAAAGCCCAGTAGTGGTGGTGCCTTGAAACCTGGGAGAGCTGTAGAAGGACCTAGTACAGTAAGTTGTAGTCATTCTTACTCAGTTAGTGCTTCTCAAAATGTTTATATGTTACATTTAATTTTATTCCTCTCTTAGGTTCTAACAACAGCAGTGATGACAGATTTACCAGTGATTTCCAATATCCTTTCAAGATTGTTTGAAAGCTCACAGTAAGAGTCAGGTTTTTAAATTGGTAGAAACATTATTATTAGCTCTATGATTTAGATCAGAATGTCTTATTTCACTTTTTATTTTAGGTACCTTGATGATGTATCATTGCATCATTTAATAAATGCACTTTGCTCCTTATCCCTAGAAGCAATGGATATGGCTTATGGAAATAATAAGGTATGATATTCTACCTTTTTGTTTTAAATATGATGCATTATTTAATTATTATAAATAAGGTGTATACTCATTGTGATGTTAGTAAGACCAATACATTGTAGGCTAACCCTACTCTGTTGAGTTTTTACCATTTATGGTTGTTTATTTGTTGAGGGAGTAATGAAGAGAACATGATTTGGCTTGTGATATGTCCAAGTATATACAGCATGACGCAAAAGTAGGCTTATAGTTCTTCATATAGAAAATAATAATAGAAGAATAAACTGTGTTTCATGTACTCCTTAATTATAATTTTTCCCAGTCCTTAATTATAATTCTGTATACTGTAGCTTGTCACCAAAGCTCATGTGACTCATGTAAAGATTAACCAATCTGATCTAATTCAGGCAACATTTTGTGATTGTAGCACATAGCTAGAGAATTACATAGACATCCAGGTGTTTGAAAATATGTATTATAGTTCACTCCAGATCAAGGAAAGAATGATATAAAATACAGTGAAGTAATAAATTTCTTATTATGCTCAACAATTCTATATCTTTAAGATTAAATTCTTAAAAGTAAAATATCTTTAATATTTTAAACTATTTTTAATGATATTTTAGCCAGTTTATATGATGATGTCTTGAGAATCTATGCATTCCCTCTACAAGTACAGTGCTTACTTTGTACATGACACTGCTAGAAAGTATAAGATTTCTACTTTCAAAGAGCATGTTAATTACTTGGCTCATGGTTAAGTGGCAGTTAAGGTGACAAGAGTCTAAATAAATAGTATAGTATTAAGTGATGTAACAGTAATTCTATGAATCCTTATTACCATTTTAGACATTTTTGCTACACATTTCTACTAAAATGAATTAAGATTAATCAGGATGAATTAGTGTGATTGGAGCTGGAAATTCAAAGAATGGGAGAATTTAGATAGGTAGAAACGGGCAGTGTTGTGGAAATCAAAAGAGAAAAATGTTACAAGAAATCAAGATCAGCCCTGGCCAAGTCACTCAGTTGATTGGAACATCATCCGATATGCCAGGGTTGTGAAATTCATCCCAAGTCAGGGCACATCCAGAATCAACCAATGAATGCATAAATAAGTAGAACAAAATTCAGTGTTTCTCTCTTTCTTTCTCTCACTCGCTCACTCACACTCTCCCCCTCTCCCACTTTTCTCTCTCTCTCTAAAATCAATTTTTAAAAACCTTTAAAAAAAAAGGAGCTGAGATCAACGAGGACTGAAAAATATAAGAGATTTGATTATTATTAGTTTATTGTTAATCTGGAGTGGTAGGAATAGCTGTGATATTTCAGAGATGCTTGGAGGGAACAAATGTTGAGAAAATGGACACTGGAATAGAGATGACTTCCACGAGAATGTGTTCACATCTCTTCATTTTAGGATTTAATTTTGCAAAATGAAGTGCTAATTATGGAATGGAAATAAAAATTTGTAAGAATATTCAAGTATAGACTTTATAAAAATGTTTTTTGATGGAGGCATAGGAGAATTTCTTATTCAACTATGCTTTTTCTAAAAATCATTATAAATATGCAGATGCTCAAATAAGTAGAAACTTCTCCATTTTTCTACATTTTTAAAAGTTTATCAGTGTCAGATGTTTGAGTAAGTTAAATATTATGGGTATTAAAGATGGATATATCAGTGTTATTTAGCTGTGGCTTTAAAGTGACCAGTCATCTCATTTTGGTCCTCATTTTAAGAATTTATGCTAATATATTGATGAAGTAGCCGATGGTAAAGCCTGCAAATGCTTTTAGAAGGAGGTGATATTGATTGTACTTGTGCAGGCATATTTCTATGCTCATAACAATAACAAATACCAAAGCAAAAGGAATAAAGCATAATAAGTAATAATGAAGCAAAATAATAGTTGGTTTACTGTATGTCAGACATTAACTTACATTGTGTTATTTAATTATTTAAAACAGCTCTATAAAGTCCAGTAGTAGTATCCACATTTTATAGATGAAATATGAAAAAGCTTAACTAATCTTCCTGGGGTCACCTATTTCATAATTGGTGAAGCTTGGATTTGAACCCACATATGTCTCATTCCAGAGCTCCATTCTTAACCACTTCACTTGTGTCTGTAACTTCCATGTGCATCAAAGCCACCTCTGGGATTTTTAAGAAGTACAAATGTCAGGGCCACATTCTAGGCTTCCTGAGTAAGGATCTTTGGGTATGAGGCCTGGCCATCTATACATTCTTTTAAATGAGCGAGAGGGAGAGGGAGAATATGCTTGCAAGCTCTTTGGTATCTCTTCTTATTAGGACACTAATCCTGTTGCATCAGGGCTTCCTCCTTATAACCTCATTTAATGTTAATTATCTTCTTGCAGGCTCTATCTCCAAATATCGTAACATTGGGAGTTAGGATTTCGACATAGGAGTTTTAGAGACACACATTTCAGCCCATAGCAGAATTCTTTTCTTCTAGTCAGAAGGCTAGCCATTCTCTATATCTGGTATAGTTTTTTAATTTACTTTTTCCTCATTGAAGCATCCTCTTTCTAACCAAATTTTCCAATTAGGAGCTATTCTGGATACCTGAGGGTGGGTAGAAAGACTTGCCTCATGATAACTGAGGTTTTGTTATGTTTATTGCTAACTTTATACTAGCTAGTCATATATTAATTATAGTCATGCTCTTCAGAGTATTCTCAGTTTTATTTACCCAAATCCTTCTTCTAATGTTAAAATGAAATATGTTTTCTTTCTAGGAACCATCTCTTTTTGCTGTTGCTAAATTGTTAGAAACTGGTCTAGTTAACATGCACCGAATAGAAATTCTATGGAGACCTCTGACTGGCCATCTACTTGAGGTAACCTCTTTTTAAAAATTATTCTATTTATTTTTTTAAGAATAAAGACATAAACAATAAGCTAATGGCTCTGGATAAGCATATGCAAAATCAGGATTAACTTTTTTCCTGTACTTACATCTATATACTTTATCAGGGACTAAATGAAGTTCATTGCCTATGTTAAAGGAATAGGTTCCTTTTGTGTTTGGCTGAAAATGAGCCATACAACAACAAAATCTCTGCAGTCTCCTTCAGCTGTTAGCTTGGGACCCCTTTTATTTTACAATCTTTTAATCACCTCATTATCAGCCAGTTCTGACACTTCAAGGCAATTAGGGTCTGAGTTAGTAGTAAACACTGCTCCTTTACAGCCTTTCATATGATTATGAGATAGATCTTCTTCTACAAAGAGAAAAACCTGTGTAGTATCATTAATTATAGATAGTGCTAGGGGATTTTATCAGGATTTGTATTCTCTTGTATTCAAGTTGAGGTGATTCTTAATAATTAGTTTCTTAATAACTAATTATACTATAATTAGTTACTTATATACTGTAAGTAAGTATACTATACTTAATAACTAATTATACTTACAGCTCCTTCTGTCAGTATACATGTGTTTGTGGAGCTTAGGATGCCATGATTATTTTATGTTAGTTTACTAACCAAAGAAAGGTATTATTCTTAATAAGAAAAACAAATGTGCTTGTGCCTTTTTCTTTTTTTCCATTTTATTGGGATTACTTTTATGAGCTATTAAAGGACATATGCAGATTCCTTTACTATGGACATTCTCAAATGGCAAAAAAATGTTTTTCAAATTATAGTACATTATTTATGAGGGTAGACCTAATTAGGGATATAAGTATCTGCTTCTTTTGTTTACACTGATGACATCATTTACTTTTATGAATTCTTCTGTTTTCTGTGACTTGTTTAGTTTCATCTTTTATCTTCTGTCTCTTTTGCTTCCTCTTGCCCATTCAGAAGGTAAGCTTACTTATATTTTGGATATAATATTTCCTTCCACTCTTATTGATGAATATTTGATGTAATGTTTTAAATGTGAAGGAATAAAAAAATGTAATGTTTTCATTTTTCTTTTTTCAAATTGATGTGGGAGCTTAAGTATATAAATTATATGTTTAATTTTTGGTCAATGTATTTACCTTCAGGTCTGCCAGCATCCAAATTCTCGAATGAGAGAATGGGGAGCAGAAGCTTTAACTTCACTTATTAAAGCAGGATTAACATTTAACCATGAACCTCCACTTTCACAAAACCAGGTAGAAAAAAAATCTTTTTTAAAAAGATTACTTAATGTAAAATCATCTTTTTCCATATATAATTTTTTTTCTTAATTTATCAAATGGCTGATATTCTGAAAGTGGGTTTTGTTGCTTAATAATCTATTATATGTAGGCTATGGAGCTCTCATGGAAGGTTGATATGCCTAGGTTTTGGGGATTACCTTTCTCTAAAATTGTAAAAATTTTCTTGTGTATGACATGGAACTAAATGATTAAGATACCTAGAATTGGTCTCCCAGTGTCGAAGTTTCAGTGCTCAGGCCCCATTTTGGGGCCCTACTTTATTAGTCTGTTTTCTTTTGGTCCTTAACTGTCTCTGATTTCATCTCTCTCATTATTCTTGAATGGGGAGAAAACAAGTGGCAGAAGAGGCAAACACAGTGAAATAGATTTTTATTTTTCAATAATTTAAAAAGTTATTTTATACTTATAGTTTACATTAGTCTTGAGTCCTTTGTCCTCACTGACCTAATCATTCACATGTATCTTATACAGTTTTTCAAAAGTACACTGAAATTTTATTGTTTGAAGATTAGGAATGAGACATTTAATTGTCCCCATTGCCCTCATTACCTTACTGTATTGTAATTGTGCTTTAGCTTTTGGAATAGAATCATGAACAAAACAGAACAGTTCTACATTTCTGTAGAGCTTTTATTATAGTGATTTTACTTTTTTTTCCCTACTTCAATTTAATTTCTTTGAAAAGAAAACCCTCGTTTAGGGAAAACTCCCAAACTCTTCTTACAAGGCCAGTATTATCCTAATTTCAAAACCAGGTGAAGACAACAAAGAAAGAAAACTACAGACCAATATCACTGATGAACATAGATGCTAAAATCGTCAACAAAATATTGGCAATCTGGATCCAGCCATACATTTAAAAAAATCATACACCATAATCAAGTGGGATTCATCCCAGGATAAACATAATATACCACATGAACAAAATGATAGACAAAAATTACATGGTCATATCAATAGATGTTAAAAAAGCATTTGATAAAATCCAGCACTCATTTATATTAAAAACACTCAGGAAAGTGGGAATACAGGGAGCATACCTCAAAATAATAAAGGCCATACACGAGAAACCTACAGTTATCATACTCAATGGGCAAAAACTAAAAACTTTCTCCTTAAGATCAGGAACGAGACAAGGAAGTCTTTCACCACTCTTATTCAACATAGTACTAGAAGTTCTAGCCACGGTGATCAGACAAGATAAAGAAATAAAAGGCATTCAAATTGGAAAGGAGGAAGTAAAACTGTCATTATTTGCAGATGACATGATAGTGTACATAGAAATAGCAGGATACAGAGTCAGTATTGAGAAATTGGGAGCATTTCTGTACACCAGCAATGAAATAACAGAAACTGGGAAGAAAATCCCATTTACTATAGCAACAAGAAAAAATTTTAAAAATAAAGTACCTAAGAATAAACTTAACCAAGGAGGTAAAAATCTGTACTCAGAAAACTGCAGAACACTCAAGAAGGAAATTAAGGAAGATACAAATAAATGGAAGCATATACTGTGTTCATGGATTGGAAGAGTTAACATCATTAAAATGTCCATACTGCCCAAAACAATCTATAGATTCAGTGCAGTTCCTATTAAAATACCAATGGCATATCTCACAGATCTAGAACAAATATTTCAAAAATTTATGTGAAACCAGAAAGGACCCCAGATAGCCTCAGCAATTTTGGGAAAGAAGAACAAAGAGAGATCACAGTACCCAAGATCAAACTATATTACAAGGCCACTGTAATCACAATAGTCTTGGACTAGCATAAGAACAGACATAGATCAATGGAACAGAATAGAGAACCCAGAAATAAACCGTTGTCTCTATGGTCAATTAATATTCAACTAAGGAGACAGAAGCATAAAATGAAGTAAAAATAGCCTCTCCGACAAATGGTGTTGGGAGATCTGAGTAGCTACATGCAAAAAAAAAATGAAATTCGACCAACTTAACACCGCACAAAAAATTAACTCAAGATGGATAAAAGACTTAAATCATGACACCATAAAAATCCTAGAGGAGAACATAGGCAGTAAAATTTCAGATATCCCACACAGCACTATTTTTACCAATATGTCTCCTATGACAAGGGAAATAAAGGAAAAAATAAACAAATGGGACTACATCAAAGTAAAAAGCTTCTGCACAGCTAAAGAAACCATCATCAAAAGAAAAAGGGAACCAACCGTATGGGAGAACATATTTGCCAATGATACTTCAGACAATGGTTTGATCTCCAAAATATACAAAGAACATATACAACTCTATACCAGGAAGTCAAACAATCCAATTAAAAAATGGGCAAAGGACCTGAACAGACACTTCTCCAAGGAGGGCATACACAGGTCCCAGACACATATGAAAGGATGCTCAACATCACTAGCCATCGGAGAGATGCAAATTAAAACCATAATGAGATACCACTTCACACTGTTCAGAATAGCCATCATAAACAAATCAACAAACAACAAGTGCTGGCAAAGATGTGATGAAAAGGGAACCCAAGTGCACTGTTGGTGGGAATGCAGACTGGTGCAGCTACTGTGGAAAACAGTATGGAATTTCCTCAAAAAACTTCCTTCTGACCCAGCAATCCCACTGCTGGGAATATACCCTAAGAATCATGAAACACCAATTCAAAAGAACATATGAACCCCAATGTTCATAGCAGCGCTATTTACAATGAAGCACTGGAAACAGCCTAAGTGCCCATCAGTAAATGAGTGGATCAAAAAATTGTGGTACATCTACGCAATGGAATACTGCACCACAGAAAGAAAGAAGGAGCTCCTACCCTTTGCAACAGCATGGATGGAACTGGAGACTACTACACTTAATGAAATAAACCATTCCATGAAAGACAAATACCATATGATCTCACCTGAAAGAAGAATCTATTGAACAAAATAAACTAACAAGCAAAATAGGACCAGAGGCATGGAAACATGGAACAAACTGACAGTGACCTGAGGGGAGTGGAGGGGAATAAGGATAGAAAGAAGGGGAAAGAACTAGTTAAGGAACATGTATGAATGACCCATGGACATGAACAACAGGGTAGGGAATGACTGTTGGAGCAGGGGTTGGGATGGGCAAAGAAGGACAAAAGGGGAAAATTTGGAACAATGGTAATAAATAACAATAAAATATTTTTTTAAAGAATACACTTTTTTATGTATATCCTTAATGTCCAGCTTAATACCTGGCACATAATGAGAGCTTAACAAATATGTGTTCAGTTGTGAACCAAATAAATGAATCTTTAGAGAGAAGAAAGTTAAAAATGAAGCAGTGCCCATTGGCTGGTGTGGCTCATTTGATTAGAGTATCATCCTGAACCGAAGCGTTGTGGGTTTTATTCCTAGTTAGGGAACATGCCTGAATTGTGTGTTCGATCCCCATTCTGGGCATGTACAGGAGGCAACTAATCTGTGTTTCTGTCTCTCCCTTCCTCTCTGTGAAAGCAATAAAAAAAATATCCTTGGTTAAGGATAAAAAAAAAAAATATGAAGCAAGTGCTTTCAGATGCTGAAAGTAATAGAATGGAGCCAGTCCTTCCTCCCTCCCTCCCTCCCTTCCTTCATTCCTTCCTTCCCTCCCTCCTTCCCTCCCACAGATTTTGTGGTTATCTGTCATCTTTGTTTACCAGTTATTCATTTTTTAGGAGTATTGAGAATTTTAAATTTAAATACATACGGCATACATTAATAGAGTAAATGAAAGGCAATTTTAGAAATCGGAAATTGTTTTCCTGTCTCCAAATAGAGCTAGATATTACATAATATATTTCCTTTTGTGAGATTCATTTCTATATGGGCATATAATTAATATCTTTTAACATCTTAAAGATTTTTATTTTGTCTTACTTGAAAAAAGATATAGATGACAAAAGAGCCTCTAATGATTAGTGTTAGAAAAATTATAATCAATGTTTATTTTACCAGAAAAATTTCTGTTTACCATTGCAATCTGAGTGGAGGTGAATTTAAACTGAAAAAGCAACAGCAGTCCTTTTTGTCTTTTGTGGCTTCTCTTCCTAATTAGTTTCTTGTCCCCTTTTCAGAGGCTGCAATTGCTTTTACTGAACCCATTAAAGGAGATGTCCAGTATTAACCATCCAGATATTCGACTCAAGCAATTAGAATGTGTATTGCAGATTCTTCAAAGTCAGGGCGATAGTCTTGGGCCTGGATGGCCATTAGTGCTTGGAGTCATGGGAGCAATCAGAAATGATCAAGGGTAAGTGTTTAAAATGAACATCCAAAAAGTAATAGAAAAGGGGCATCTATCCTAGATTCTTATAGTAGTGGTAATTTTTTATGTATGCCCTTCCTGAAGATCTGTAGTTTTTCTTAGCTCTACCCTCAAGTGACTACAGTGAACTATTAGGGCTCACCTTTGTTTTAGAAGGATGGAAAAATTGCTGTTTATTTGATATTTATACAAGAATACAAGATTCTTATAATAAGATAAATATATCAGTCTAACAAACTTTATAACAAAATCAGAAATTGAGCTTTTTTCTGTTAAGTATTTGCATTTAGGGTTTAACCTCTTTACATATGTTAGACAGTCTAAGAAATTGCTTTTAAGTGACTTTTTTCATTTATTTGTTCATTTATTAAACATTCTGTGCCTAGTATATTCTAAATACTACTCTTGCTAGTTATTATGATTACACAGATAAATACTTCCTGCTCTAAAACTAGAACTCTGGAAAAGAAACAAACACTGTAAGTAGGATGTTATAGTAAGAACGTAGTTCCTTATGCCACAGAAGAATAGGACTCCAGTGGGAGAGGGACTGTGCCCCTGGAGAAGGGTAGAACCAAAATTATGAAAGATACTATATGCTTTTATAAACTATTTGGGCTCACTCTCAATACATTTGTGAAGCATTTTAGGATTTTAATCAGTGGAGTGATATGACCTGATGTGCATTTGAGACCTGTCACTGTGTCAAGCAGCATGGAGGAAAGGGTGGGAAAGCATGCAGTGCTCTCTAGATATAGAGGAGGAAGAGATGGAGTTGAGCTACTAAGCAGGTTAACTATAGGGGAAAAGGGAGAAATAGGAAATTGAATCAGGAATGACTCCCAGATTTCTGACTTAGCTCAGTGGATGATAGTATCAACTAAATACGGAATGCACATTTGGAGTAAATGTATGGATTTAATTTAAGGTAGACTATTACAGTGGAGTTAGCAGACATTTGGATGTATTTGTGTGTAATTTTGCAGGATGATTCATATTATCTTATTTTGATGACTAGTTTAGGAACGTTACATGATTGAGATGCTCAAGACTATTATGGATATCTAATTTAAAAATTTATTTATAGTAATAAATTTCCTTAAATCCTACAAAATATTGAGATGATTAAGTAAAAAGAGATCAACCATAGCTTAAAAGAAGCTGAAGTTTCTTCTTCCAACCTACAGTGCACTTACAAAATAGGATGCTGTTGTAAGGATGAAATTAATTAATACATGTAAAACTCTTAGAAAGTGTCTGACATTGTAAACACTGAATATGTTAGTGATTATAATTCATTTTCATCATTATTTTTCACCACCAGAATTTGTCTTATGAAACAAAATACTTCTTATTCTTTTTATATGAAATTCAAAATTACTCTTTTATGGACTAGATGTATAATTTTAAAATAAGATGTATATAGACATAAAAGAATAAGGAATTAATTTTCCTTCAGTGAATATTTCATTGTGTGTATTTATATATGCTAGGCATTATGCTAGATATTGGGGATACAGTGGTAAGAAAGTCTGTAGGCAGTTAATTTCCTTTCACATTCAATGTCTTGGGCTAATTGATGCAAAATACAAATAGAAATAATATGGCATTAATATACATGTTCCTTTTGCTTTTCTAGTCCACTATGTTTATTTCTTATACCTGTGAAGTTTTTAATTATTTTATTTTAAATAAGCATATCTTTCTAAAATCTATGTAAATGTTGAAGTACTATACTATATAATCTATATTAGAGAAGATTTTCTTGTTCAAATTTTAAAACAAAATTTTGTATGGTCCAGATTACTGTATGTTTTCCCTTATAGTTCTTTTAAATGCATGAGTATAGATTTCTTTTCTTCTGTGTTTTCAGAGAATCTTTGATACGAACTGCATTTCAATGTCTTCAGTTGGTTGTGACAGATTTTCTACCAACCATGCCTTGCACTTGCCTGCAGATAGTTGTAGATGTTGCAGGGAGCTTTGGACTTCATAACCAAGAACTTAATATTAGTTTAACTTCCATAGGTTTATTGGTAAGTATCACTGCTTTTCTTATATATACATATAACTAGAAATTACTATTTGCAGTTGAGAGTGATTGCTAAGTAAATACGCTTTTGGCTCTATAGGAGTCATTTAAATGACTCTGAAATACCAAACATATCTTGCATAAAGAAGTAAATGACATCATTTAAGAAATAATTCATTAATAGCAGACTATTTAGAATAATTTTGATATATTGAACTGAAATTTGGCTTTTACAAGATTTGTCTTGGGAGGATTTAGTAAACAAATAATAGTACATACAGGAGAATCAGTTGACTCTAGTGTAAAGATTAATTGATTTTAAATATTATTTCGGAAGCAACATTTTCATATACTACTTATGTAGTAAATAAAGCTTCCATAAAAGACTTACCATTTAGAGACCTATAGCTTATCAACACTGCTTTGTTAGCTATAAGGAGACAGCATGTAATGATGAAAAACCTAGACTGTGGAAACAGATATATGAAGTCTGTCCAGAAGGTATCCAGCCATGTAATATGAAAAATAGAGGCATTTATTGAAGAAGATAGAAGATACAAAAAACAGTGTACATAGGACAGTGATGCCTAAGTCCCCTTCAAAGTAGGCATCTTGGGAATGCACACAGTTCTCCCAATCACCATCAGCTGCCCTTTTGCATTTTCCCAAATCTCATCAGTGATTTGAAATCTCTTCCCTTTTAAAGGTGATTTTAGTTTTGGGAAAAACCAGGAGTCTCAGGGCTCTAAATCAGGGCTGTAGGGGCCGAGTTGTGTAGGTGATTTGATGTTTCACCAAAAAACTGCAGGAGACATGCATGAGCAGACTCCTTGTCATGATGAAGCTGCCAATCACCAGTTGCCCATAGCTGTAGTCTTGTGAATCATCCTAATAGTTTCTGCAGAGGAATGTTCACGTTAACGCAAAATTTGGTGCAGATTCATTGCTCTATTCGCAAACTCATTTTGAATACAACAGCCACACAGTACAAAGGCTCACTCAGTGGGTCTACCACCCCTATTGACTAATATGGTGAAGTCATCATTGTTCACATATGCACATTCCAGGCCCCTCTCCTTAGCTGCCAGGTTACATTGATGTCACGCCAACCACTCTCATTATATTAATAATGGCTGGACTTTTTCTGTTCTCATTATATTAACAATGGCTGGACTTTTTGTGGACAGACCTTGTATATATATTGTAATTCTGTCTGCTTCCTGTTAAATTATTGACCTTCTGAGCCTCATTTTACTTATCTTGCATATAAAAGTAATAAAATCTAAGTTAGAGTATTGTTAAATATTATACAAAGTAAACATGTAGAGTTGTCAATATACATTTATTTAAAGGTGGTTATTTAGACACTTTTAAATGTATATTATTAACTCAGAAGTTTTAAGTCAAACTTAAATACCCCTCACAAGCTAAATAACAATATTTTAGTATTAAATATATAACCATGGGAAAAAACATAGGCATGTTGTATATAATTACTCCTAAAGAGTGATTGGTTAATTCACTGTTGATTTCTATTAGATATTGCCCCCTTTATTTTATATTCATGTTCATAGTTTTTGGACTCTATATTTTTATCATTGATATAATTCTTATTAATTTGCATACCTTACTGGGTTGAGAATAAAGTCATAAGATATGTCTGGAGATAGTAATTGCTCTTGTATGAAATTACAAAATATTATTCAGTGATATTAATGAATTGTTAGTAATTTTGTTAGGGTGATAATGGTATCAGGGTAATGTTTTTTAAACCCCTTTCCTAGTAGAGATTATAAAATAAGCATAAAGTAAATATGACAGTATTAATTTTTATATCTAGGTGGTGGGTATATCAACATGTTGATATATTCTCCCCGTTTTCTGTGTTCTTGAAATTTTTCATATTAAAATTTTTAAAAACTATTAATGTTAGCAAAAGATTTCTCCCAAAATTCTTCTGAAATCAGATAGACTTGACAGAGGAAGAGATGTTTTCATTAAATCCCTTTTGCTAGATCCCTGAAGTAATTTTTAGAAGTTTTATTCTGATAGGTAAAACAACCATAGGTCGCATTTTCATTTATGTCTTTAAAATAAAATCTTTAATTAAATGATATTTTTCTACTTTGCTTTTTAGTGGAATATTTCAGATTATTTTTTCCAAAGAGGGGAAACTATTGAAAAAGAATTAAATAAAGAAGAGGCAGCACAGCAAAAGCAGGCAGAAGAGAAAGGAGTGGTTTTAAATCGGCCGTTCCACCCTGCACCACCATTTGATTGCCTTTGGCTGTGTCTGTATGCAAAATTGGGTGAACTATGTGTGGATCCCCGTCCTGCTGTCAGGAAAAGTGCAGGGCAAACTCTGTTTTCAACAATTGGTGCACATGGAACCTTATTACAGCATTCGACATGGCACACTGTTATTTGGAAGGTATTGTAAAATAGCTTGAATTATCAGCTTTTAATTGGAACACATTTATATATTTTTTTAAATAAATTTCTTCCTATTAATTTTTAAAGATGAATCTCCATGCATTTGTGCACTTGACAAAACAGAAAATGTTAGCTTTGTCATATTTTAATTTGCACCTTACGCAAACAGATTAAATATTTAAAACCTCAGCTCTCTTTTTTTGTCTTCATCTACTATCTTTGTGTCTGATTTCTGCTTTTGCCCTTCCCTTTTTTTCCATTTCCCAAGTGGTAAAAATAGGAGTTGCTAAACCACTACACATAATTCAAATAGTATAATATAATCAAATGAAAATTTTATGATTAAAAGAATATCAACACAGTGAAATTTACTTGCATAATCACTAAACAAAAAAGTAACCTTCAGTTGATAAATTCTACATTTGTTCATTAAATATACAATTTTTTTGTTGTTCTTTTTTCATCCTCTTTTTAAAACTTTCTTACAGAGTCAATAGCCAAATAGTGAGCATCTTCTCTTTGCTAAAAGGCTCTTCTTCTTTGTTCCATCTTTTCCAGTTTAATAAAATTCTACATATTATCTGTTTACTGCTTTTGTGAATTTTTTAGATCAGTAAATTTGACAAAAGACAGTGTAGTAAACCTTAATTGTATTTAACAATGCTTTCAATTTAATAAAGAGACCTCAAAATGTTTTCTTAAAAAATTAATAACGTGTTTTTCAGCCAAGATGCAGGTGTAGGTAGATACACTTCGCTTCCTCACACAACAAAAAGAAGGACAACAACAACTTTAAAAACAAAAAATAACCAGAACTGCCAGAAAATCAAACTGTATAGAAGTCCAACAGCCCAGGAGTTAAAGAAGAAACATTGATCCAGACTGGTAGAATGGGCAGAGGGCTCAAGCAAGGCAGCAGTTAGAAGACTGGGTGGGTGAGTCAGCAGCTAGCAGTCCCACTTTTGCGTGTGGATAAACCGGAGGAACAACAGGAGAGCAAGACAGACTGCCCAACCCAGGGTTCCAGCTTGGAAAAAGAAAGCCTCAAAACCTCTACTGGTAAAAACCTGTTGGGGGGGGTGGCGCCAGCGGGAGAAACTCCCAGCCTCACAGGAGAGTTCATTGGAGGAGCCCTCAGGGTCCTAGAATGTACACAAACCCACCCACCCAGGAACAAGTACCAGAAGGGCCCAACTTACTTGTGGGTAGTGGGGGAAGTGACTGAAAGCCACAAGAGCTGACTAAGTGGCATCATTCCCTCTCAGATCCCTCCCCCACATACAGCGCCACAAAGCAGCACATGGATTGCCCTGCCCTGGTGAATACCTAAGACCCCACCCCCCTCACAACATAACAGGTGTGCCAGAGACAGAAAAAATATGGCCCAAATGAGAGAACAGATCAAAGCTCCCAAAACAGAACTAAGCAATGAAGAGATAGCCACCTATCAGTTGCAGAGTTCAAAACACTGGTAATCTGGCTGCTCACAGAAATGGTTGAGTATGGATGCAAAATAAAGTAAGAAGTGAAGGCTATGCAAAGTGAAATAAAAATATACAGGGAGCCAACAGTGAAGGGAATGAAACTGGGACTCAAATCAACGATTTGGAACAGTAGGAAGAAATAAACATTCAACCAGAACAGGATGAAGAAACAAGAATTCAAAAAAATGAGAGACTTAGGAACCTCTGGGACAACTTTAAATGTTCCAACATCCAAATCATAGGGTTGCCAGAAGGAGAAGAGGAAGAGCAATACATTGAAAACTTACTTGAAAAAATAATGGAGAATTTCCCCTATCTGGCAAAGGAAATAGACTTCCAGGAAGTCCAGGAAGCCCAGAGAGTTCCAAAGAAGTTGGACCCAAGGAAGCACACACCAAGGCACATCATCATTACATTACCCAAGATTAAAGATAAGGAGAGAATCTTAAAAGCAGCAAGAGAAAAAGAGATAATTACCTACACAGGAGTTCCCATAAGACTATCCGCTGATTTCTCAAAAGAACTCTTGCAGGCAAGAACGGGCTGGAAAGAAGTACTCAGTCATGAAATGCAAGGACCTGCAACAAAGATTACTCTATCCAGGAAAGCTATCATTTAGAATGGAAGGGCAGATAAAGTACTTCCCAGATAAGGTAAAGTTAAAGGAGCTTATCATCTACAAGCCTTTATTACATGAAATGTTAAAGGAACTTATGGAAGAAAAAGATCAAAACTATGAACAGTAAAATTACAATAGACTCACAACTATCAACAACTGAACCTAAAAACTAAGCAAACACCTAGAACAGGAACAGAATCACAGAAATGGAGATCACATGGAGGGTTCACATGAGGGTTATCAGCAGGGAGGGGTGGGGGGAGAAAGGGAGAAAAGGTATAGGGAATAAGAAACATAATTGGTAGGTACAAAGTAGACAGGGAGGTTAAGAATAGTATAGGAAATGGAGAAGCCAAAGAACTTACATGTACGACCCATGGACATGAACTAAGTAAGGGGGGTGCAGAGCTGAGGGGAATAAAAGGGAGAAAAAAACATTCATAATATATGTTCCCCAATAAAAATAAATGAAAGCCTTACTCCCTCCTCTGTCTTCTGTCTCAACTATCCCCTGGCTCCTCAGATCACACACATGCTGAAGTTTCTGTTACTGCTTAAAGCAAACTGATGTGTTCTGATTCCTATTTTCCTTTCAAATAGCTTTGTTGTTAATCTTGCTAATTCTCAGTGATTAACTTCTCCCTCCCCTCCCCTCCCCTCCTTTATCCCTTATAATTTGATTTCCATATTATTTTGCTTCAAAGTCTCTTAAACCTTAGCGAGTAACAGAATCACCTAGAGGACTTGTTAAAGCACATATTGCTGAGCCTCTATCCTCTAGCGTTTCTGAATTTTCCCCCTTAGTGGGGAGCCTGGGAATTCGCATATCTATGGAGTCCCTGCATGATGCTAATGCTGCTAATTCTGAGACCATATTTGGAGATCCACAGAAATTGTTCATAGACTACAGGTGGTCTCCTGATTGTCACATTCTTAACCTACTCTTTTTTTTTTTTTTTTTGGTAGCATTTAACACTGTTGATTAGTTTCTCCTTGAAATTTCTTTCCTTGGTTTGTTTTACAGAATGCTTAGGCATCTCTGTTTACTTTTTGTTGTTGTTGTTGTTCCTATTTCTTGCTGTAAATCTACCCTTTCAATGTAAACATTCTCCAAGTTGTAACTACTTCCTGTTTCATTTTTCCAAGTATCTTCATCTAATCCTGAAGCGTGAGTTATAACTTCTATCTAGATGTCTCCCATAATTGTGTTTTTTGCCCAGACCTTTCATTAGATTTGTTCGTTTTTAATACATTGCCCCATAGAAGCTCCACTGACACTTCGATTCAATAGTTTTAGACAATGTTCTATCCGATTCATTTTAATTTTTCATTTTCCATGAACTTAAGGATAAACTGAAGAATATAAGAACACCTCAGTTCAATTTCTTCTAATATATGGGGATTGATCAGGTTGTCAGTATAATTATTGTAACAATCTCTAATTTCCTATGCTGTATTATCAGCTAATTTCTATATGTATTTTTATAAATATTTAGGTTCTCTTTCATCTATTGGACCGAGTTCGAGAGTCTTCTACCACTGCAGACAAAGAAAAGATTGAATCTGGAGGTGGCAATATTCTCATTCATCATTCAAGGGACACAGCAGAGAAACAATGGGCTGAGACATGGGTTTTAACATTGGCTGGAGTAGCAAGAATCTTCAACACTAGAAGATACTTACTGCAGCCTTTAGGTATGTATGTTTTTGTTTTTTTTTTCCTGGTGATACAAGTAATTTATGTTAAAGGAAATTTGGAAAATACAGAAGATTTTTTTGAAATTCATATATCAGTGCTACTTCCCAGGAGTAATCTTAACTGCCAGTCTTTGTCTTTATATGTGGTGTGTGCATGAGTGTGCGCATTTTCATTAATTTCATTGAGAAAATATGTATTGGGTACCTACTATGGGTTAGCCTCCAGGGGATACAGTGATGAGCAAAAAACACACCATCCTTGCTGTCATGGGCATGAAGAAAGAAGTATAACTATATTAAAAATGCAAAATTGCTACAATTACAAATGCTACAAAGGAGTGATGCATTGTGAGCTTATAATAGATACTTAACGAGGTCAGTGAGGTCCAGATAGGCTTCCCTAAGAAAACGATATTTTACCTGAGATCTGAAGGGTATGTAGTAGCTCATCAGGCTAAGGTAATATGAAAGGTGAAGAGCCTTATAGGCAGAAAGTACATATAAAAGAGGAGAAAATTGAGAAGGCGATGTTGAGTACCCTAGTATGAAGGTCTGGAATGAAGAGAGCAAGAGAAAGTATGATTGCAGAGTGTCAAGTTAGAGACCAACCACGCAAAACTTTGGAGGTCATGTTCATAAGTTGGGACTTTGGAGGTCATGTTCTTAAGTTGGGTTCTTTTAGTGACGGACCACTAAAAGGTTTTATTCATGATATGACATGATCAGGTATGCAGTTCTAAAAGATCACTTTGGATGGTATGAAATGGCAGCAAGGAAGGATGGCAGGATACTATTAGACTGGTTAAGGAGCTGTTGGTATAAATCAGTGATTCTCAACCAGGGCCAGTTTTGTCCTCCCCTTCCTCCCCTCAAGACATTTGGCAATGTCTAGAGATGTGGTTTTTTGTTTTTTTTTTCATTGTCACACTGGGAAGGCACAGGTGCTGACAGCATCTGGGGAGTAGAGGCACGGGATGCTGCTACACATCTTACAATGCATAGGATAGCCCCCACATCAAAGAATTATCCAACCCAAAATGTCCATAGTACCGAGATTGAGAAACCCTGATATAGATTATAGTACCTTCCATTCTGGTGATATAGTGATAGAGGTAATAGAAGAAAGTGAACAGAAATGCTTTTGTACATAATTGTGGTAATGTTTACATATTATTTTATTTTTTAGTTTTTTGTTTTATGTTTGGCTTCTTTTTTCTATTTATGTTAAAGCATGAGCATATTTACTCCTTACATAGATTGTTTTTGGGTGGTGTTCTTAATGTGTATTTTTTTTCTTTTTTTCAAAAGTAACCATAGTACTTGATCCATTTTGCACTATAAGGATACTTACATGTATCTATGTGTGCAGGTATATATATATATATATATAGCAATAGAGAGGGAGAGAGAGAGAACGACCGATCAGCAGAAACAATGCCTGCTTGAGTGTGGCTGCTAGGGTAATAGTATGGGTGTAATAATTTATAGTTTTAATTTGAACATTTCACCTAAAATGTCATATTGTGTGCTTGAGTGTGATGCTGTTATGTTATAGAATTATATGCTTATGATTTTCTAATAAAAAAGGGGAGTTATTTGTGCCAGACCCTGTGTATATGTATGTGTGTATCTTTAATCTTATGTAAAATGAATGTGCAAAGAAATGTACCAATTTGAACTGTATATTTGCTGAATTTTGACAAAATGAGCATCATTTTAATACCTCCATAATACTTTATTTTAAAAGCTAAGAACTAATAGATATAGATTTAGATTTTTACAAATGAAAACATTAAGTAGTTTGCATTACTTTGACAATTTTTTATAACTTGAAGACTAGAAGTGGTTTTTATTATTATTTTAGAATGAGGTTCATATTTTAACATAACCATGTGTAATGTATAATTATACCTAGTCTTTTAGAAAGATGACTTTTTCCTAGACATACAGTTTATTACCAGAGGAATTGCAGGGTTTTCCCCCCATCATGGCATAGAATATTCTAAATCTGACACTACATCACCATTCTAGTTGGTGAACATAATGTTTCATATAATTTTTGAATTAAGATTGCATTAGGCAGAAGTGCTTTTGTTTAGCTATTTCAGTAGTTTTTAAACATAATCTATCAAAGCTCTTAGAGCAGTTTACTGAAAAAAATCTTTTTTTTAATTGTATGTGAAAATTATACCTCAATTTTTAATAAAAGAAATGAGTCTAGAGAAGAGGTGCATAACTGGGAGGGTGTTTTGGTTCATTCTATATATGAAGAGTATTCCTTATTGTGTCATACCAAACCTTCTTCTAGCTTTTCTGTTCACTGAATGCTTCCTCAGGCATATGGGTTCATCGGTTTTGTTTTGTTTTGTTTTTAAGATTTAGAGAGGGGAAGGGAGGGAGAAAAAGAGGGAGAGAAACATCAATGTGTGAGAGATACGGTTACCTCTTACACACCCCCAGCTGGGGATCTGGCCTGCCACCCAGGCATGTGCCCTGACTGGGAATCGAGCCAGTGATCTCTTGGGTCACAGGCTCAATCCACTGAACCACACCAGTCAGGGCCTTTTTTTTTTTTTTTAACTATATATTTTTAAAGTATATTTTATTGATTATGCTATTGCAGTTGTCCTATTCTTTTTTCTCCCCTTTTTCTTCCTCCTCCCTGTACCCCCATCCCTCCAGCATTTGCCCCACTTAGTCCCCCTGTCTATTTTGTGCTGCTTTTTCCCCGTACCATTTCCCCATTCTCTCCCCTCTCCCTCCCTGCTGATAACCCTACATGTGATCTCCCATTGCTGTGCTTCTTTTACTGTTCTTGTTATTTGTTTAATTTCTTTTTGTTTTGTTTTATTTTTTTAGGTTTGGTTGCTGATAGTTGTGTCAGTTTGTTGTCATATTACTGTTCATACTTCTGATCTTCTTCTTTTTCTTAGATAAGTCCCTTTAACATTTCATGTAATAAGGGCTTGGTGATGGTGAACTCCTTTAACTTTACTTTATCTGGGAAGCACTTTCTCCACCCTTCCATTCTAAATGATAGCTTTGCTGGATAGAGTAATCTAGGTTGTAGGTCCCTGCTTTTCATCACTTTGAATACTTCTTTCCAGCCCCTTCTTGCCTATAAGATTTCTTTTGAGAAATCAGCTGATAGTTTTATGGGAACTCCTTTATAGGTAACTCTCTCCTTTTCTCTTGCTACTTTTAAGATTCTCTCCTTATCTTTAATCTTGGGTAACTTAATTATGATGTGTCTTGATGTGTCTCAGTGTGTTTCTCCTTGGGTCCAACTTTGGGATTCTCTGAGATTCCTGGACTTGTAAATCTATTTCCTTCAACAGATTGGGGAAGTTTTCCTTCATTATTTTTTCAGATAAGTTTTCAATGTCTTGCTCTTCCTCTTCTCCTTCTGGCACCCCATTTAGATGTTGGAACATTTAAAGTTGTCCCAGAGGTTCCTAAGCCTCTCATTTTTTTGAATTCTTGTTTCTTCATCCTGTTCTGGTTGAATGTTTATTTCTTCCTACTGTTCCAAATCGTTAATTTGAGTCCCAGTTTCCTTCCCTTCACTGTTGGTTCCCTGTATATTTTTCTTTATTTCACTTTGCATAGCCTTCACTTCTTCCTTTATTTTTCATCCATACCCAGTCACATCTGTGAGCATCTTGATTACCAGTGTTTTGAACTTTGCATCTGATAGGTTGGCTATCTCCTTGTTGCTTAGTTCTTTTTCTGGAGTTTTGATCCAGTTTTTCATTTGGTCCACATTTCTTTGTCTCGGCGTACCTGTTAACATTGTAAGGGGTGGAGCCTTAGGTATTTGCCAGGGTGGGGCAAACCACTTTGCTGCATCATGGCACTGTATGTGGGGGAGGGGTCAGAGAGGGGAGAATCCACTTGCTTGTCTCTTGCCCCACTTTCAGTCACTTCCCACACTTCCCACACATGGATTGTGACCTTTCAGGTGCTGATTCCCAGGTAGGTGGGCTTTTATATGTTCTAGGATCCTGTGGGCCCCTCCAGCAGACTCTCCTACAAGACTAGGACTTTCTCCTGCCACTGCAACTCCCACAGTTTTTACAGCCAGAGGTTTTAAGGCTTTAGTTTCCCAGGCTGGAGCCCTGGGTTGCACTATCTCTCTCACTCCCAAGTTGTTCCTCCCAGCTTGTCCTCACTCGAATGTGGAATATACTGGTTCATCAGCCACTGCCTTGTCCCAGGTCCTCACAGCCCCAGCTTCCCTTGTCCGCCCCTCCTACAAGTCTGGATGAATATTTCTTTAACTCCTTGGTTGTTGGACTTCCATACAGTTGATTTTTTGGCAGTTCTGGTTGTTTTTCTTTTTAAATTGTTTGTTATCCTTTGGTCGTGCAAAGAAACAAAACCTATCTACCTATGCCTCCATCTTGCCTGGAAGCCCATCTGTTCTTTAAAAAAAGAAAAAAATGAAGTATGGCGCCAGGTGGGTACTAGATTTATTGGGGGCATCACTTCATAAATTGTGTGTGTCTATTCACTGTGCTATATATCTGAAACTTTATAAACTAATATAGAATGTCAACTATTATTGAACAGTTTTAAAAGTAATAACTAAAAATAAATAAATGAGCCACTTACAGGCTTTGCAAAGGGGAAGACTTTAAACCTCGATTATTGATATATTTCATAACTTACTTATGTTTTCCTGCTTTGGAAAATGTCCAATCCTTTGAATTTTGTATGTTTTAAATGCAAGTATGTAGGTGTTAAAGCAGCTCTTAAAATAAAATTGGCTATTAACAAAACCATTGGGTTAGATTGCTGTAGGAATAAGGTCATTTTTGTTGGGCTTCATAGAAACAAATTATACTTGGTCATAGAGAGCTTTATTACAAATATGTTTAGTTAGTTACAGGAGTAGAGCAAGAGATTGAATTGATCAGTGGAAACCAGCAACTACCATTCAGCCCATGCTCTACTGCTGATAGTTTCAATTGAAGGAAACAAATTTAGACTCACTGGAAAAGGACAGTCTATTCTTTACGGTGCATTTTGTCTTGGTAACTAACTAACTGTTATAGGTAAAAATGTTTAAGAAAGCTATACAACTATAAATTATTTAAATTTGAAAACTAAAATATAAAATTAAGGTTTAATGGAGCATGACAGTTTATTTTAAACATTTAGACCTACAAAAGCATGTATTATACTGTTATAACTTATAACTTTCCAAAATGTTTAAGAATAACATCTTACTTATTAATAAAGGTAGATCAATAGGTTGAAGATGTTACTAAAAAAATTTTGTTTTCACCCTCTTAAATTTTTTTCAGTTCTCCTTTGGCAGAACTACTAGGAGATAGTATACACATGTATACTCACATTTATGAAGTTTGTTTTTAAGACCAAAACATTGTTTGATAGACCCATTATGTAATCTCATTGTGGTGTCCTTTGTTTCTTTATCTGAAAAAAAGTTTTCTGGATTTTCATGTTGCAATGATTCTAAATCACATTGTTAATATCCTAGTACTTAAGCAGTTTTTTCCTACTTCCATGGGAATTTAAGTGGAAAAATGAAACGAATAGAATTTAAAGTGTCTAATAGAGAAAATTTGATCACTTTTATAATGAGATATATATATATATTTTTTTTTTCTTCCTAATATAGGAGACTTTTCACAAGCATGGGATGTTCTTCTTGACCATATACAATCAGCTGCACTCAGCAAAAACAACGAAGTATCTCTGGCTGCACTGAAAAGCTTCCAGGAAATTTTACAGATTGTGTCCCCTGTCAGGGACTCAGATAAGCCTGAGACACCACCTGCAGTTAATGTTCCTGTGCCTGTCCTTATAGGGTCCATATCAGGCCCTGGCCTGAACAGGCCTTTTGTAAGAACAGATTCCATTGGAGAAAGACTTGGAAGATACAGCAGCTCTGAGCCACCCATAGTTACTGATGAGCTTGAAGATTCGAATCTCTGGTGGGCTGCATGGAATACCTGGTATAGAATTGGTTCTGAAAGCACTAAGCCTCCTATTACTTTTGATAAACTGACTTTCATTCCCAGCCAGCCTTTCCTTACAGCTTTAATTCAAATATTTCCAGCTCTCTACCAACACATAAAAACTGGTTTCAACATGGATGACTTGCAAAAATTGGGGGTAATATTGCACAGTGCTGTTTCAGTCCCAATAAGTTCAGATGCATCCCCTTTCATTCTTCCATCTTATACTGAAGCAGTTTTGACAAGTTTACAGGAAGCTGTACTTACAGCTTTAGATGTTCTCCAAAAGGTAATTGAATTCTAGTGGTTATCTAGGCAATAATGCATTTGGTTCTCTGGAATTTTTAATTTGCTATATATTTTGGGGGGATGAATTCTAGGTCATCGAGATTGTTGTGTATGTATACTTCAGGATAAATTCAGGATTATGAAGATCTAGTTATTTGAAAAACGTGGTTTTCTGATGTATTTTTAAAAGGTAATTCAGGTTTGTTTTAAGAGTCTTTAAGAAACTGCCTGCATCCTGTTTTTATTCACCAGCATTTTTGATTTGTTCATGCATGTCTTCATAAGAGGATAATACTTTTTGGAATAACACTTCAGTAAAGTACTTATATAATTAGAAAATTAATAAGCAGTGGGATTATATTTTTGTTTTTTGCTTTTTTCATCTGTACTTAAATTTACTTAAACTCTGGAGTTTTTGGAAGCTTATTTTTTTTTAAAGTAAGAATAAACTTACAAAGTATTTCACAGAGATTTTAGAAAGCTATAATTTTACCTATGTGTGTTTTACTATAAAAAATTATTAAAGCAGACAGACCTAAAAATCATTGAGGAAACCCCAATTAGCAAGCAACACCAGATCAAAATCAAAGAACTCTTTAAACTTTAAGGTAATTATTAATGTAATTCACAGCAACCAAAATGCTAAAGGGAAAAAAAAAAGCCAACTGAAGAGCCAGCAATTCCAACAAAGTAGCTATGACAGTCTAACAATATTAGAATGGAACTAGAGCCTGATTACACACATGTGATCAGAACCATTTATGTCATGTACATCATACTTTCCATAAACCAATTGCATGTATCCAACTGGAATGATGAAAACCTTCACAGTAAGAATGGTGGTTTCTGCTACAAGCTAATACCTCTTAATTGCCTGGAGGAAGTCTAGCTGAGCAGTAATTCATTAATCTCTTTAACCCAGAGAAATCTCTTTAATACAGAGAAATTGTGTAGAAACTTAAAATTTAAGAGAATCTGGCTTATTAAAAATTTTTGTTATAGGGATATCAGTTTTTCACAATTGAAATCAAGATAGCTGTTTTTAGTTGCAGTGGGGGAAAAATAGCTTCTCAATAATTACTTTTTCCTCCTTGATTGATTGTGTTCATAATTTACTTATAGACTGCCCTAGAGAGAATGGAAAAGTTATTCTATCAGAAAAGACAAGAAAAACCACAGGCCTTGTGGGATGCCTATAATCTACAACTCTCATTAAGATGTTGGAGTCAAACTTTTATATATATGTAGAGTATAATAAAGTAGAAACAACAAATGCCAAAAATTCTTTTCAAGGGAAAAAAGCATATCATTTTTTTAAAAAATCCTCTGCTTTAGCGATAAGACAATAAGTGGAATCTTTCATCCCAATTACTAGGAATTTGTCCTGAGCTTTTAATGGCTTTCAAAACAGCATTTACTTTCAGCCTGAAACTTAAGAAGCTTTATTGTTTTTTCTTTATATCGATTGATATTTTTCATTATTAATTTTCACTGTATGCATTGTTTATTACTTATGAGGTTATCTAAATGATGTTGCATAATATTTGAAACTACTACAACATGGGATATTTAATTTAATTTTCTAACAGAGCTTATATTCCTTACATGAAATGTTAAAGGGACTTACCTAAGAAAAAGAAGATCAAAACTGAACAGTAAAATGACAACAAACACACAACTATCAACAACTGAACCTAAAAACAAAATAAACTAAGCAAACAATGAGAACAGGAACAGAATCACAGAAATGGAGATCACATGGAGGGTTATCAGTAGGGAGAGGGAGGGAACAAAAGGGGGAAAAGGTACAAGGAATAAGAAGCACAATTTGGAGGTAGAAAATAGGGGGAGGTTAAGAATAGTATTAGAAATGGTGAAGCCTAAGAACTTATATGTATAACCATGGATATAAACTAAGGGAAGGTATTATTGGAGGGAATGGGGTACTGGGCAGAGGGGGATAAAGAGGGAAAAAAAAGAATGGGACAGCTAATAGCATAATCAATAAAATATACTTAAAAAAATAAGATTTACTTTAAGTACTTTTGACATATTTGAATTGATCATTCAGACCTGCAGTGTCAAGGTGTGCATTTTATTGTTTTATCAAATTATTTGTAGCAATAAGTTTCATTTTGTCAAAATATTTTAAAATTTAAAAATCAAATCTATATTCAGGTACATTAGAGATTATTACTTATATACTATTCTATTAAAGTTAATATATAGGTTTCTTTTAGAAACAATTTTTCATACATGATTTATTTTCCCAATTGTAATACACGTGATCATTTGTTAAAGTCAGTGGACCAGGCATAGTGCGGAACTCAACTGTCATTTGAATAAACTGATCTTATCACTTAAATGGAAGTCAGTATCATCTTGGACAGTTAAGTATTCTTAATAAGCCAGTGACTATATTACTGAACAGATGATCAGATTGTAGAACCTTGGGACTGCCTGGGGCTTCTCTTTAATTGTTTGCCCTTTTTCCAGTCTGTTAAGTAAAATATCACACTTTTTGTTTAAAAAATATATTTTGAGTTGATTAACACATTTAGCCAAACTTTATTCAGTAGTAGTTTAAAATAGCTTAAATGTCCTTTGGACTTATAAAAGATTGTATGATACATAAAATGGGACCGTCTTTAAGATTATTTGGATAAACAGTGCATATAACAGTAAAGAACTTAATGGAGCTAAGATTATACATTCTACAATTCATGTTTTGTTTTTATAGGCCATCTGTGTAGGGCCAGAAAACATGCAGATAATGTATCCAGCTATATTTGACCAGTTACTGGCATTTGTAGAATTTTCCTGTAAACCTCCACAATATGGACAGCTGGAAACAAAGCACATTGCAAATGCAAAATATAATCAGGTAATTTATTCTAAATTATATTTACTCTGTAATATTTCATGGCTTATAATACAAGTTAGTTCCATTTAAGATGGACTCTGATTAACTCAAACTTTTCATTCACAAATACTCTTTCATATGTCTGATAACAGTTTTAGTGGAAAAGAAATACTGTTTAGAAAATCTTTTCTGTGTTTCTTTTTTTCTTGTTTATGATTTCCATTTCCCAAGTGGTTCTCCAGGAAGTTTGGCCTTCATGTTACTCTGTAGTACATCTTCTTCAAAGTTCCATTCTTGACTGCCCATCCCACTACAAAATTGCTTCTAAATCCCTAACCCTAATCTTACATAAAATAGTTACCTGATTTGCAAAATGAAGATATCTGTATTAAATAAGAAGTCTACTACTGGTGTGAAATTTAGTTGGATTTTACATAAAAGATTCTTATAGCCATAATTGGCAAATTTTAACCTTGTTTTGGCTTACGAGAAAAGTAAATTTCTGAATGAATGCACATACTGATTTTGTTCAAAGAACATAAAAATTATAGTTTTACATGGTCTGAAAAGTAGTTTTAATGTGTATTAACTTTTTTCGTTCTATTTGTCTTGCAACACAATGGAATCACAATAGATCCAACTATTTGCACCGGTGAGTTAAATTTCCTAAAATTGTCCTAACCTATAGCAAGAAAGTATATCTTTTCCAGTTCTTGATAGAATGCTCTATGTGCTTTTTCTGATAGTTTTAATTTTTGCCTGGCTGAAAATTATTATTTCATGAAGTACATATCTCTGAAAACTTTGCATGTGAAATAATCTCACCTAATACCAAGGCCTGTTCTTTAAGACAAAGAAGATTTTTCCTTTGAAAACAGTACAATTTCATTTAATCTCATTTATTTTTAACTCTATGTGAAAATATTACTTTTTAGGCGGAATGGGTAGCCTTGAATTATGTACCATTTGCTGAAAGATCTTTAGAAGTAGTTGTGGATTTATACCAAAAAACAGCCTGTCACAAAGCAGTGGTGAATGAGAAAGTACTCCAGAATATTATTAAGGTATTTCTTTTTTTAAAAATATTTATACTTTGTTGATGAAAGTATTGTTGAAATTACTCTTTAGATAATAATATTTGATCATATATTGAGATAAATTAAAAATATAATTTTTATTATTATTTATAGTGACTTTTCTCCAATGTTCATGGGTAATACTTAGGAACCTGCTTTTACTCTGTAATTTTTAATAAAAAATATTTTAAATTCAGTATGCATTAGAGCTTTTACATTCTTAAGTTTTGCCACATAAGACAATGAACTGAGGGTCCTGTTTCTTAGGATAGTACTTTCCATACTTTGAAGTTGATGAGCATTCGGGGGAAATTCACAGTGCAGCCCATTGATTCAACTGATCATGATGCTTTTAACAATTTTTATTTATTTCATTTTTCAGTTATAGTAGACATACAATATTATGTTAGTTTCCAATGTTAACAGTTATTTATAAAATTCATCTCTTGTTGACTGTGTTACATTCATCCAAAAGCATATTTCTTTTTCCTCTGTTTTGAAAAACAAACTTAAACCTTGCTTCCTCTCGCACATGGATGTACCTTCCATTTACTGAACAAATACAGGCCAATGTAAACAGTCCGCCCTCAAAGAAGAAGGCCTTTCTCTGTTTTAAGGTTCATCCCTCTTTTTGTGTTCAGTCCTTTTCTCTTCCCACCTTTTTTTTTTGTTGTTGGTAATTCTTTCTTTCATTTTCCTTTGGGCATCTTGTACTTTATCCTGGAAAAATGATGAAGCCTTACAAGAACTTCAGTTTACTTCCTAGTCAAATCGCCATCCTCTTTCAGCTTTTCTTTACTTCTAAACTCCATAAAACAGCTTGTGGCCTTCACCTAGACACCAGTTACTTATCTACCTTTTGCATGCTGGCTTACTTCCATATTGTGCTACAGAACATCAAATCTGCAGAACTCAAAGCTACAGAACATCAGATCTCCAAATCCTATGCCCTTTTGTAATTCTTTATCTTCCCTGTAACATGGTACTGTACTTGTCTCTTTAAAGCTTTCTTTATTTTCATTGTACTTCTTTCTATCTCACCCCATCACAACTGTTCTTTCTCTCCTCATTTATTGAGAATATTTTTTTAAGCACCTTTGTTACCAGGTACTAATTAAATAGTAAACATTAAAAACAAGTAAGATAGTTCTTAACATTTAATAATTTAATATAAGGAATATAGAAAGGTAACAATTTACAGTACCATGTGTTCAGTGCTACGTGGAGGCAACTGTGCATTCAGATAGACCTGGCTTAGGTTAGTGCACTTGCTGCTCTATGACTTTGGACAAATAAACTAGTCCAAGGGTGTTTCTCATCTGCGAAAGGATAATACTAATGTCACTTACATGCCTTAACTAAAAAGCGAATCAATTGATATATAGCATTTAATGGTATTTGCCAGGTAGTCAGTGTGGAATAAAAAGTTAGTTCCCCTCTTAGACAAGGAAGTGACTAAACTCGCTCAGGGATTTGGGCAAGGATTAATAAGAAAGTACTCTCGAAGAAGGAGTAATAGAATTTAGCAGATAAAAAGGGAAAGGGAGGTTTTATAGGTAAACTAAACAGTGTAAAATTTCATGATATATTTTAAAGAAATGTTGAGTAATTCAATTTAGGGAGGTGACAAGACCTGGAATAAGTCTGAAAAGGTACTTATGGGTTTTATAACTCATCATGAGAAATCAGACTATTCCTTAACCTTTGAAATGTTGAACTTTGAAAGGTGACATGAATCAGCTTGGCATTTTTAAAGGAATTAAATAATTCCTTTCTGTACTCATACTTTGTTGATGCCACTTACTACATTGTATTGTGATTAATTGGGCAAGGCTCTTTCTTTCTCAAAAAGTGTGAGCTGTATGACAGCAGGCACTGAATTCCCCAGTCCCACATCTATTTACTGAGAATGCACTATATTCCAATCCTTGTATTAGTTGCTTTATTATTTTTTTAAAATAGAATGTATAAATTGAATAGATTGGCTGTGTTCAATGTTTCCTTGATTTCAGTAAAATACTAATTGTATTTTAGTAAACCATACTTTTCTTTTATCTAACCTTGAGTTATAACATGTTAGTTCAGACTGACCCTTGTATAACATAGTACTCTCTTGTTTGCAAATGACATACATAGGCTCTTAACTAGCTTCAGCTATAAAAAAGCTTTATTCGTATGCTTAGTTGGAAAATTCAGAGATGGGGGGAGGGTGTTTTAGAATCGGTTGATTCAAGGATTCAGCTGTATCACCAAAAACCAATTTTTTTCTCTGTATTCTGCTTACTAAGGATAGACTGTATCCTAACTATGCTTTTCCTCATAGTGGTAGGCTAAAAATGGGATTATATGTCCAGTAGGAGGGATTTGTGTAGGTGCTTCTATTACATTATTATTAAGCTTCTTAAATTAACCTTAAGTGGACCAGTGTTAGTCCCATGTCTAGTCTTGAACTGGTGATTGTGACCAGAGAAATGGAGTAGATTAGTTTAATAACCTAATCATCTCCTTACCCTAATTCTAAACTGGAAGTGGGATTTGCTTCCCCTAAAGCACTTGGGGAGGGGAAAGGGATAAATATATCCTGTGCAAGCTAATTATCTGTTAGTGGAGGAGGCCCATTTCATGCTAATATATAATGGTTCATATGTGCACTCAGTAATGTTTGGTTTGGAGGATGATGAAGTAGGGTTTTATATTCATACCATGACATTGAAGTATGAAAGTTTCTCTGTTTATCTTTCTATGACTAGAATTGTTTTATAAAAGCAGAATTTTCACTCTAATGCAAATTAGCTGGCAGTGTGCTGATACCATTAATTGGTGCTGCCCCAGGATAACTCACTGTGTTTGTTAGGTCAGCCTGGTCTTTTCGTTGCACGAGGGACCTATGACCAAGGAAGTCCATTCTGAAAAAACAAATTAGTTTCATGGTTAACAGGAACCTGTCTTAAAATTGATCAATTAAAAAGTCTCAAAATCATAGAGATCAATTAAAAATAAATCTCAACATCTTAGTCACTATACATAGCTCACATGCTCTACTCCTTTATCCTCAAGGGTTAAATATAAAATAAATCACCTTCTCAAATGACCAATTTTACTAAATTTTTTGGAAAAGAAAAAAACACATTAAAATGTTAAAAGTATAATATAAAATCCATAGAATTTTAGAAATAAAACATGACTTCAAGTCATTCATGCTTTAGGCTATATTTATTCTCCTCTAACTATTAGTGGAAAAACATAAGCAGTATTGAGCTTTCCTGGATGGGGGAACCCCATCAGTCAAATTATTTTCTGTTAGGAAAACTATGGCAGAATGTTCTATTCCACAACTCAAACCTGAGGAAAGCTGCAAAGTCGTAAGTTTCTTACTCCTACTCTTAACTTTTCAGATAACAGCTCTATTTTTTATGATGAGAAATTGAGGTTCAAAAAGGTGGTTACTTTTTCAGGGCCATTGGTTATAAAATGGAGGCATTAGGATTTGAGGACCATAACTGAGAACTGGTGTTCCTAGAAAATCACATCCTTCTTTAAATGAAAATGCCTATTCTATCATTTTTTCTGTCTGCTATCATTTTTTAAAAGTAATTAAAATTGTGTGTATGTGGTTTAATGAATACTTATCTTAAATTGTTTTTATTTTCACAGACACTGAGGGTTCCTCTCAGTTTGAAGTATTCCTGCCCCTCTGAAAGCACATGGAAACTAGCAGTGTCTTCTCTCCTCAAAGTTCTTTCTATTGGGCTACCTGTTGCCCGGCAACATGCTTCTTCTGGAAAATTTGACAGTATGTGGCCAGAACTAGCCAACACTTTTGAAGACTTTCTCTTTACTAAAAGGTCAGCTCATTTATTTTTGCAATTAGAACAATCTTTCAAGAAGTTTACGTTATACCTGTAATTGCTCTAAAAACAGTACTTCTAATTATTCATTAACAAAGCAATTGGTTAGTACTAGATTGTATACAAAGGACAGCTGGATTAGGCATTTATCCATTTGGTACATTATCTGTGAGCAATGGAGATTGTGCTCTTTACAGTGGTTTTGGTTGTAAGATACGAATCTATATGTAAGATTATATGAATGCATCATAATTAAAAAACCATGATTTTAACAAGATGAAACCAAAAAGATCCATTTTTTTAAACCATGCCAATTTGGCATTACATGAGGAAAGTAATTTCAGAAAATCAGTGTTTTATCAGAATAAATAAGATTACTGGCAATAATGATCAGCTCTTTAAGATGTTTAGGTTTGGAGGTTTCTCAAGCAATTAAAAACAGAAATACAGTAGCCTCCCCTTATCCATGTGGGATACATTCTGAGACCCCCTGAAACCATAGATATTACCAAACCCTACATTTTGTCCTGTACATACATACCCATGATGATGTTTAATGTATACATTAGGCACAATAAGAGATTAATAATGATAGCTAATAATAAAATAAAACAATTGTAACAATATACCGAAATAAAAATTAGGTGAATATTATTTCTTTTTAAAAGATGTTTAGGTTTAGCAAAGAAAAATTGAACTTTCATTGTATGATATCCAGCTGAGGGCATAGGTTAAGGATGCTCTTTTGACCACTCACTGAGTGAGAGTGGGATAATTGGAACACAGACTAAATTTTTTTAATGAGGATATGCTGCTGTTTATCTAGAGCTATAGTATCCAATATAGTAGTCACTAACAGTTATTAATTATGTTTTTTAACTAAGTACAATTGTAAATTCCGTTTAGTCTCACTAGCCAGGTTTCAAATTCGCATTGCCATGTGTGGCTAGTGCCTGCCATGTTGGACAGTGTGGACTGTTGAACATTTCCATCATCACAGAAAGTTCCTTTGGGCAACACCATTATAAAATGTGACATTTTATGAATGATGGACTCATCTGTAATAGCTGTGATAGCTAGGTAGTCTTCAGTTCTACAATCTAATTTTCTTTTGTGCTATGGTAGTGAAATTCTATGACAACAAAATTTTTTCAATTTTTATATCCATTAATCATTGTTAAAATTATATAACCATTTAAAATTATTAGTTTGCAATTACTTAAAGTATGAATTTGATATACTTTGAGGAAAAAGCCTACATTAGCACATTGATAGTGATCCAGAGGAGTCTACAACAGAATGATGTAACTGAAGAGATTCTCTCTTTCTAATGTCGTTTAGTTATTCAGTAAAAAAAAAGTTATAAACAGAGACAGACTTACAGATACAGAGATCAAACCGATGGTTGCTGGATGGGAAGTGGGTGAGGAGACTGGGTGAAGTAGATTAAGAAGTATAAATTGGTAGTTACAAAATACTCACAGGCATGTAAAGTACAGCATAGGAAATATAGTTAATAATATTGTAATAACTGTATGGCGCCAGATGGGTACTACTGTGGAGGGTCACTCGTAAAGTATATAAATGTCTAACCACTGTGCTATACTCCTGAAAGTAATAAAAAATAATATTGAATGTCAACTGTAATTGAAAAATAAAAGTTGTAGAGTGCAGAAGGGTTAATTTACATTTTTCTCTGTAAAAGCTTTTCTGATATTTCAGAATTGAAACTAATGATATGTGATTCTAATTTCTGTTTCTGAAAATGGTCAGACTTTGTTTTGCTTCTATATTTCTCATCTCTGAAAATGATTGATATTAATGCACTCATACTATCTGTATTTGCAGGAAACAAATTACGTTTTATCTTTAAAGTAACCCTGAAAATTTGAGTTCCTTTCACGATGTTAATTTATGTAAAGCAAATAGATTTAGAAATTTAAACTTTTTCCTTTTTCCTCCAATTATCTGCCTGTGTATGCATGTTGCTCTCATGTTAAGTTGAATAAGCTTTTTCTTATAAAAATTGAGGTAACATTGGTTTATAACATATAAATTTCAGGTGTACAACATTATAATTTGATACCTATATACATTATAAATAGCATGTTCACCACCAAAAGCATAGTTTCCATCTGTCACTATACATTTGACAATTTTTACTCATTTTGCCTTCCCACCACCTTCTTCCCATCTAACAACAACCAATCTGTTGTTCTAAGAATTTGTTTTTATTTTTGTTTGTTGTTTCTTTTTTCTTCATATTCCACATTTGAGTGAAATCATACAACTTTTGTCCTTTCCTATCTGACTTACTTTAATTATCCTAATACCCTCAAGTCCATCTGTGCTGTAAATGGCTATATTTTATCTTTTTTTATGGCTGAGTAAGTAAGTAGTTCATTGTGTGTGTGTGCCCAGTCTTTTTTATCCAATCATCCATTGATGAGCACTAAGTTTATTTAGATATCCGGGCTATTGTAAATAAATCTGCAGTGAACAAAGGGGTACATATTTATATCTTTCCAAATTTGTGTTTTCATATTCTTCAGAAAAATACCCACAGGTGGAATAGTTGGATCATATGATAGTTCTATTCTTAATTTTTTGAGGAACCTCCATATTGTTTTCCACAGTGGCTATACCAATTTACAATTCCATTAACAAGGTATAGGGGTTCCCTTTTCTCTACATACTCTCCAACACATGTTATTTCTTGCCTTTTTGATAACAGCTGTTTTAACAGGGGTGAGGTGATAACTCATTGTGGTTTTGATTTGCGTTTCCTAATAATGGTGATGTTGAACATCGTTTCATACACATGTTGACCAGCTGTTTGTTTTCCCTGGAAAAATGTCTATTCAGATCCTCTACCCACCTTTTAACAAGGTCGTTTTTTTGTTTATTTATGTTGAGTTGTATGAGTTCATACATATTTTTTGCGTATTAACCCCTTATCAGAAATATCATTTGAAAATACCTTATTCAATTGGCTGCCTTTTTGTTTTGTTGATGGTTTCCTTTGCTGTGCAGAAGATTTTAGTTTGATATAGTTTTATTTATTTTGGTTTTTGTTTCTCTTGCTTTTGAGGTCAGATCCACAAAAACATTGCTAGCTAATGTCCAGGAGCTTAGGACCTATGTTGTCTTCTATGTATCATATGGATTTGGGTCTTACATTAGTTTTTAATACATTTTGAGTTAATTTTTGTGTATGATATAAGACAGTGGTCCAATTTCATTCTTTTACAGGTGGTTGTTCAGCTTTCTCAACACCATTTAGTGAAAAGACTTTCCTTTCTCCATTCTATGTTTTTGGCTCCTTTGTTGTAATTTAGCTATTTGTACATGTGGGTTTATTTCTGGGTTCACAATTCTGTTCCATTGGTTTGTATGTCCCTCTTTCTGCCACTACCATGCTGTTTTGATTACTATCACTTTATAGAATAGTTTGAAAGCAGGGAGTGTGATACCTCTGGCTTTGTTCTTTTATCTTAGGATTCCTTTGGTTATTTGGAGTCTTTTGTGGTTGTATACAAATTTGAGGATTTTTTTGGTTCTATATCTGCAAAAATACCACGGGGATTTAGATAGGGATTTTATTGAATCTGTAGATTGCTTTGGGTAATATGGTCATTTTAACATCGTTAATTCTTCCAATTCTTAAGCATGGAATATCTTTCCATTTCTTTGTGTTGTCTTCAATTTCTTTCATTCATGTCTTATATTTTCAGGGTACAAGTCTTTCACCTCCTTTATTAAATATATTCTTTGATATTATATTCTTTTTGTTGAGATTGTAAATGAGATTCTCTTCTTGATTTCTCTTTTTGTTAGATTGTTTTTAACGTATAGAAACACAACAGATTTTTACATATTGATTTTGTACTCTACAGCTTTACTATATTCATGTAATATTCCTAATTGGTTTTTTTGGGGGGTAGTCTTTAGAGTTTTCTGTATACAAATCATGCTACCCACAAATAGTGACAGTTTTTACTTCTTCCTTTCAAATTTGGATGCCTTTTATTTCTTTTACTGCCTAATTGCTCTGGCTAGGACTTGCAATACTGTGTTAAACAAAACTGGCAAGAGTGGGCATCTTTGTCTTGTTCTTGCTTTTAAAGGAAAAGCTTTGTTTTTCATCATTCCTGTGATGCTAGCTGTGGTTTTTGTAATATTTAGCCTTTATTATGTTGCAATATTGTACTTTTCCTTCTATACCCATTTTATTGAAAGTTCTTATCACAAATGGATGTTGAATCTTATAAGATACTTTTTCTGCATCTATTGAGATGATCATATGATTTTTATCTCTCATTTTGTTTATGTGGTTTATCATGTTGATTGATTTGTGGATGTTGAACCATCCTTGCTTCTCTAGAATAAATTGCACTTGATCATGGTGTGATTTTTGTTTTGTGGATACCATGAGGTTGATATAAAATATCTTACAGATAAAAGAGTATTTTTTCTTCTGATAGCATGTTATCTTCATTTGCCTATACAAATTTTGTTCTTTTCCTCCTTCCCCTTTATGTTTCTGTTGTCACAAATTATCCCTTTTTTATGATGTATGTTAACTACCAAATTGAGGTAGCTGTTGTTATTTTTAATGCCTTTTTTCCCCCTTTAAACTTCATGCTATAATTAAGTGTCTGAGACTCTAGTTTCCAATAGAGCTGCAGTTTTCTGATTCGGTCTATCAACTTACTTGAAGTTTTGTATGCTTTTGATTTTTCATTTACAGTAGAACAGCTCCCTTCAACATTTCTTGTAAGGCAAGAAGGCGTTGAACTCCTTCAGCGTTTACTTGTCTGGGAGAGCCTTTATCTCTCCCTCATATCTGAAAGATAACTTGACTGAATATATTCTTGTCTGGCAGTTTTTATCTTTCATTATTTTGAACATGTCATTCCACTCTCTCTGACCTGCAGTGTTTCTGCTGAGCAGTCTGATCATAGCCTGATGGGGGTTCCTTTGTAGGCTACTGCCTTTTCTATCTTGGCAGCTTTAATAATTCTTTTTTTTTTTTAATCATTGCCTTTAGATAGTTTTAATATAACATGTCTTGCAGAAAGTCTTTTTCGTTGAGATAATTCGATATTCTGTTAGCTTCTTGTGCTTGTGTGTCCAGTTCATTTTCCAGGATTGAGAAGTTCTCATCTATTATTTCTTTAAATGTCTCTCTGTTCCCTTCTCCTTCTGAGATACCCATAATCCTATGTTGCCCTTTCTAATGGACTTGGATATTTCTTGTAGAGTTCTTTCATTTTTAAAAAATTTTAGTTCTCTTTTCCACCTGAATCATTTATAGGTGTCTACCTTCAAACTCACTAATTCTCTCTTCCACATGGTCTGTTCTGTTTCCAATGCTTTCTAATGAACTTTTTAAAAGACTTTATTTTTAGAGAGAGGGTAAGGGAGGGAGAAAGAGAGGGAAAGAAACGTTGATCGGTTGCCTCTACACATACCCCAACCGGGTTCTGAACCCATAACCTAGGCATGTGCCCTGCGAGGTGGCAGCCTTTCTCTTTGCAGGATACCCAACCAATTGAGCCACACCTGTCAATGTTCCAGTTCATTCTTCATCTCATTTATTCAGTTCTTTAGCTCTACAATTCCTGATTGGTTCTTTTTCTTTTTTTAGAGTTTCAGTCTCTTTGATAAAGTACTCTTTCTGTTCATTGTATTCCTGAGTCCATTAAACTGCTTTTCTGAGTTTTCTTGTATCTTGTTTAGTTTCTTCATCACAACTATTTTGAATTTTCTGTCATTTAGATCACAGTTTTCTGTGACTTTGAGTTTGGTTTCTGGAGAATTGAAGAAGCACTCACTTTTTTTATTTAGGTACAGTTTTAATTTTAATTCAGCATGTTGATAATTAAAGGCCTCTCTTTAGTTTGCCAGTAGGTGGCACTACAGCACAAGTTTTTGCTTTCTCATACCTGAGCTGATTCTAGTTATATCTGAGAGTAAGCAGTTTCAACATTCTCTGCCAGAGGTGTCAAATGTGCCGTCTTCCTCACTTTTTGTGCATGTAGGGTTGCTGGTACCTTGATGCTGCAGCTGTAAGTTTATCTGCTGTTGCAGGCATCACTGTCAGGGTCACAGGGATGGCGGCCATGCTTTGACTAAGTAACCAGAGATGTGTGCACAGCCTCTGCTGCTGTTAGCTCCAAGCCTGCTCAGCTGGTGGCGCACTTCCGCAACCAGGGGAGGAAGCCCCTGTCTCTGGAACCCCTGCCAAGTCCCTGGTGAGGGGTGCTGGAGTTGCAACCATATCTCTACCACTTCTGCAGGGTTTACTAGGGCTGTGATCTCCGCCACCACTGCTAGGGAGACCTGGGTTACTGGCACTGTCCCTGCCATTCCTTCATTTTTGCCTATCCTATGCATTCCAGTCCACCACCTGCAGATGTACAGATGTACAGATGTGTGGATCTCTCAGGCATCCTAGTGTGTTGAGCGCAAGAATCTTTGCTGAATTATAGATGTCCCTCTAGTTGTAGATAAACGGGGAGAGAAAAGGGGTGTTTTACTTCTTCATAATGCTGATTTCATGTCTGAATAAGCTTTTAGATCAGTTTTGGTTTCTGTCTTTTTGTATTTTTGCGTTGAGTACAACTTAAGAATTTCCTTTCTATATTTCCACCCTCCTCCTTATTCTTGAGTTTCCTGTTGAATATTCCTTATTTTCCAAACTATGTTTTCATTTTATTATATTCAGTTTCTGAAGTACTTTTTGTATAGGAAAGGAGACAGTGGACCCAATAATAGATAATTTACATTTTATGTAATAGCGTATTAATGCAGTTGTAGTTTAATTTTATTACAATCTTTTGCCTGAGGCCCAACTTACATTAAAGAAAGGCTTGAGTATATTGGATATGTTGAAAAATCACATTGGCTAAGAAGCAGCTGGCATAGTGCATAAGAGCACCAACTCAGGGACCAGACTACCTGGATTCAAATATCAGCCGTAATTTGTAACTGTGATGTTTTAGACAGGTTGTTTTTACCTTTCAGTGACTCATTTCCCTCATCCGTTAAACAGGAACAATAATGCTACCTCTCTCATAAGGATATTGTGAGAATTAAATCTCTTAAAGTAAATGAATGCTCAGAATAGTGCCGGGAACATAAATGCTTTTAAAGTGCTTACTACCACTGTTACCCTCTTTATGGTAATTTCTTTTCCTTAAGACACACTGATATTATCCATGTCCTTTCTCATGAAACAACCATGTTTTAAACTAAAAATTTAAAGACTAAAACTCTAAATAACTTCAACCAGGAAATTTACCTCGAAATTTGGCTAGAATAAAATAAGGGTACGAAGTTCTGCTATCCAGTAACACAGAGTCATGTTCTAAGTTGTGGTTACACTAATGACAAATTTATTATTTTTAATGTATTTTATTGTTTATGCTATTACAGTTGTCCCATTTTTTTCTCCTCTTTTTTCCCCTCCACCCTGCACCACCCCTTCCAACCAGCATTCCCCTGCTTAGTTCATGTCCATGGGTCGTACATATAAATTCTTTGGCTTCTCCCTTTCCTATACTATTCTTAACCTCCCCCTGTCTATTTTGTACCTACCACTTATGCTTCTTATTCCCATACCTTTAACCCCATTCTCCACTCTCCCCCTCCCCACTGATAATCCTTCATGTGATCTCCATTTCTGTGATTCTGTTCCTGTTCTAGCCTAATGACAAATTTAATAAACCTTCTACTACATGGAGTGGCAGAAACAAACCCCGTATTGAGAAACAACCTGCGGGCTACTCTTGACTGTGCCACATACTTTCTGTGGACCTTGAATTGGTCATTTCCCTCACTAGGCATCACTTTCCTTAATTGTAAGAAGAAATAATTGATTAGACTAATTGTAAAAGTTCACAATTATTTTATATATTTTGACTAAATGTTTTAATTAATGATTTTAACTGAAAAGCTTACACGATTTAGATAAAGCCAGTTTAGTTTTTGTTTTATAGTCCAAAAGTACTTTAAGGCTCAAATTGAAAGCTTTCATTAGTTAATTGATACTAAAAATGAAGTGATCACTAAGAGAACTTAAAAACTATGCACATTTTCAGTTTTCTGAGGTTTTGTCTTTGTTTTTATTTTCCAAATAACTGATTACTTTGGAAATCATAAGCTGTTATAGTTTAAATTTTATGTTATGCTACGTATATACTGTGTTCTATAACAGAAGTCCGTCAGTGGTATTTCAACACTAGGAAGAGTATTTCAGAATGTTGCTTAGAATAGTAAGCCTTAGGTTTTCAGATCATATTAACTTTTGAGGATCTTTTCTCTTTTATTTTAATTTTTTTTTAAGATTTTATTTATTTTTAGAGAGGGAAAGGAAGAGAGAAAGAGAGGGAGAGAAACATCAATGTGTGGTTGCCTCTCATGTGCCTCCTACTGGGGACCTGGCCCGCAACCCAGGCATGTGCCTTAGACTGGGAATCAAACCGGCGACCTTTGGTTCCCAGGTCAGCACTCAATCCACTGAGCCACACCAGCCAGGGCTTGAGGATCTTTTATATGAAAAAATTTTTAAGTTTTTAAACCTAATCAATACATACTCTTAAGACTCTGGATACCTTTCTCCGTGTTGTTTCCCAGCTGTTTTTGGTCCGCAGGCTGCTCTGGCAAAGCAGTACAATTACAAAGAAAATACAAATAAAACCATAATCAAATGGAAGAAAGACTTTGGGCATCATTGAGGACTATAATAAGTAAATAGTTTAAACGAGTAAAAGAAACACCATGAAAGATGAAAAATGTAAGGACTGTAATCTGGTAGACACTTAGAACTAGGGATTCATTTAGCCAACCTGTTGAGTACCAAAATTTGGTACTTGTCCTCTGGAAGACATGTGGGCTAGTGTAAATTCATACAATCAATGGTCTGTGGACCTTAAGTTAAGAGATCACTAAGTACTACCCCAAATAATTGAAATGAAATATGTTCACACAAAAACTTGTATACTAATATGCATAGCAGCATTATTATAATAGCCAAAAAATTAAAACAATCCCCAAGTTCATCGGCTGATGAACAGACTATTCAGCCATAAAAAGGAATTGAATATTGATACAGGCTACAATACAGATGAATATTGAAAACATCATGTTAAATGAAGCAAACTAGGCACAAAAGCCTATATATTATATGATCTCATTCATATGATATACCCAAAATAGGTGAATCCATAGAGATAGAAAATAGATTAATGGTTGCCAAAAATGGGAGGAGGGAAGAATGAGGAAGGACTATAAATGGGTAGTCCCTAGAATTAGAGGTGGTCATTGCACAACTTTATGAATATACTAAACAGCACTGAATTACATACTTTAAAAGAGTGAATTTATGGTACATGAATTATATATCAATAAAAAATGTTTAATGAACCATACAGAGAGAACTAAAAAAATATAAATAATGCTTCATCAGTTTGAAGGCTTTTTTATTTCAAATAAAGACTAGTGAAAATAATTTTTTTAAAATTATTCCTGTATACCCCAAACTTAGAGATATAAGAATCCTGTATGGCCCATTTGTACCTGCAATATTGATCATCTCCCTTTATAATTTTTAGGTAAATTCTGTTAATCATCATTGTGTTTTAAATCTCAACCAATGTTTTTGATATGCTCAAAGTATCTAGTAACGGTACTAACTATAAGTTAAAATACATAACCATTAACTTGGGTTCTGAGATGTGATAATCCAACCTATGCACAATTGAATAATTTCTTGATTTTATTGATCATTAAGATTAGAAGAAGAGGATGGTTTAATTTTTAGCTTTGTATGCTACCATCTTCCCCCATTATAAGACATTTTAAAAATATAATTAAGTATGGTATATCATCCCAATTATATTAATATTTTAGTGTATATTCCTAATAAGCTTTTTTATTTTTTAAAATTTATTTATGTATTTCTAGAGAAAGGGGAAGGGAAGGAGAAAGAGGGAGAGAAACATCAATGTGTGGTTGCCTCTTGTGTACCCCTATGGGGGATCTGGCCTGCAACTCAGACATGTGACTGGGAATCGAACCAACCACCCTTTGGTTCCCAGACCAGCACTCAGCCCACTGAACCACACCAGCCAGGGCCTAATGAGCTTTCTTTAAAAAATTGGTAGTCAGGCAGTTGGTATTTGAGTGTGTGTGTATATTTTAATACCTGTAAATAGATTAACCAAATTATACCATACAGAGCAAAAATAGTCCGAAATATAAAATTATCTACTGTATCTCTAAATGTAAATGTAATAATACTGTTTTTACATTTAAAACCTAAAATAGAAGAATTTAGGCCCAAATATCAAATAAGTCTAGGTTCAAATTGTGGCCTTGTCATTTATTTACAGTGTATTCTTGGTCATATTATTAGCCATTCTGTGCTTTAGTTTCCTCTTCTGTCTGTTACATGGTAATACTGCTACATGTGGTTATTGTGGAAACATAGGAGATAATACAAATAAAGGTCTTAGTACAGTGGGAAGCTCTCTGATTTTGCTGTCATTATTGTAATAACCATTACCATCATATTCTCTGCTGTTTTTGAATAGTTAATATTTTACTGTTTCATAAGTTTAATACCATTTTATTGCTTTTTTTTAACAAATCTTTTCAATTGTATTTTTTCCCATTACCGTTTAGTCCCTTATACCCCCCTCCCAAGCTCAGTCACCACACATTTGCCCATGTCCAAGAATCCTTTTTCCTTTTTGCTTAATCTCTCATCCTCTACCCTCTCCCCCACCCCCACCCCTACCCCTTAGCTGACATCCTGCTCTCCGCGAGTCTGTCCCCATTTTCCTTGTTAGTTCAGTTTGTTCATTAAATTTCACATAGGAATGAAATCATGTGGTATTCGGCTTTTTCTGACTGGCTTATTTCACTTAGCATAATGTTCTCCGGGTCCATCCATACTGTCGCAAAGGGTTAAATTTTCTTCTTTTTTATGATCGTGTTGTATTCCATTGTGTAAATGTCCCGTAGGCATTTTATACACTCATCTGCTGATGGACACCTGGGCTGCTTCCATATCTTGGCAATTGTAAAACTACTCACTCTTAATAAGAGTTACAGAGTCTAGAATTCACCTTGGTTCTCTCAAAACTATCAGTTTCTTCTGATCTTGCTGGAACAATTTTCTGCTTTAGAAAGCCTGAATCAGCCCTCTTTTCAGATGTCTCTTTTATTGTAAAGATATTTAATATATTATATCTGTTAAGATTAATGATTAATGGGTAGTCTCTGAGTGAATAATTTAGCAACTTGACCAAGGCTCTCCCAAACTGCAATATACTGGCAATATAAGGGAATTCAGGTATTGTCGCAGTGGTAATTTTTGTTATACCTGCAGATGATAATATCTGTATCTTACCTTGTTTTTGCATTCTTACTACTGAAAGAAGTTTAGTCCTACAGATTCTGTTTAGTTCAGGACTGGACCAGATATTTTTGTAGCTGGAATTTCATGTTCATAATTAGTCATTTATACTAATGACTTTAACTAAAAATACGGTTCTTTTAAAATGGTAATTGAAAAAAATTTTTTTTAATTTTAAAAATAGTGTTCTTTTAAATAAATGGTAATTTCCCACTGCTGAAAATATAATTTCTTTTTGGTCATTTAAATACTGTTTATTTTCTATTTGTATTTCCAGGAAATATTTTGACTTTAAAAATCAAGTGTTTTATTTTTCTTTTTTTCAGCATACCTCCGGATAACCTCTCTATTCAAGAATTTCAGAGAAATGAAAGTATTGATGTTGAGGTAAGGAAGCTATTTAAAACATTTTCCTTTGACCTCTTGTGAAAACCACATAGTAGAATGCTGAAACTATAAAATTGCTAAAAGAATAAAGTGAAGTAGTAGGTCAAGCTTGAAACAGAAACATTAAAACTCTCATAAAGGTTAAAGGTTAATTTTAAACACTGAAAATTTTTAAATGACTTCCTTATATTTGTTAGCTTGTGCTGTGTGTATGTTTTCTAGATACTTAGTTGTATCCATTTAATAATTTTAAATAGCAGTTGATTCAGTAAAATAAATCCATTAGTCAACAAGCATGTACTGTATTTAAGAGCTTACTCTACAGTTTAACAAATCAGATGTTTGTAGTTCAAATTAATCAGTGAATTGCCCAGGTGTTTTGTTTTGTTTTTCTACTTTTAACCAGCCATACATGTGACCTCTAGAATTCTTCAAGCAAATGAGTTTTAAAGAATATATTTTGTTGACTCTAAATGGAGTTTAAAGAAGTCATTTTTGGTAGTGGATTTTTTTTGTTGAGGGAATCATTGTTTTGATTTGTTTTTCCTTTAACTGGGATAGGAGAACTTTTAAGTAAATCAAATCAAATGCTTTAAAGTGTATAAGAAACATAAGCATCATCATATAAATACAAAATACTGCCTTTTGTGCAGTCACTATATTAAAACTCTTGTAAACTTTTCTTCAAAATTTCCTTCTTTTTCTTCAAAAGGAAAAAATAGTACATTATATATTAGAAATAAGCTATTGAACAAAAATAAATATAACTTTTGCTTTTTCTTACAGCTCATTTCTATGGTTCTAAAAGGTGATATAAATTTTATTTTAAATCCTGTTTCTGATATTTTATTCTAACGTGGATATATTCCATATGCTGATTCTTTCTCTAGAATACTATTTGTATATACCATGTTGAGGATCAACATTTACTATAATTGTTGCATAGTAAACAGTTTATAGTATTGACTACTTTCTGATAGTTATTTACTAAGACAGGTGAGGAAAGCAGACCAGTCACCCTCTATATTAACATTAAAATGTTTATGTACTTGTAGTAAGGAGGATTCTTTAACTGATTTTTAGAAATGGTCTTTAGAGTCAGTCTTTTTCAAGAAAAAAATGCATTTGAATTTGCCTCTCTTGTTTTAGGTAGTTCAGCTTATCAGCACTGAGATACTACCTTATGCCAATTTTATTCCTAAGGAATTTGTTGGTCAGATAATGACTATGCTTAATAAGGGCTCAATACATTCTCAGTCATCTTCATTTACAGGTATGTTATTTCAATGATTTTTTTAAAATATTAGTAAGTATTGAAATACTTTTGAAGAAGTCAAATGTAAAAATGTGTACTCCTGTGATTGTGGTAAATGTATATGGGAGAATGGTAAGGTGATTTTTTAAAATGTGATTTAGAGCATTAAGCTTTATAAGAGGAGAATGTGGTAAATATTCTATGAATTATATATAATTAATTAAATTGCGGAACACTTAAGGAATCCACTTAAGTCTTGCAGGGTGACACAAGTTACCAGTTTTGTGAAGTCATGGATTATTGGGTGGTAATAAGTGTGTATTCTGCCACTTAGCAGTTGGTTAACTTCTCTTGAGTTTTGTCATCTGTAAAATGAAGATATTAATACTAACCTCTCTGCACTATAAATGCAGAGTTACTCCATTTAAACAAACAAGCAAACAAAAAATACCTTGACATTAGTTAGAGAAAGTTAACACTTAGTGAATACTTACTATATGTAGGGTTTATGCCAAAATATTAATCTCATTGCCCACAATATTTCTGTGAGGATAGGTTTCACCATATTACAGAAGGGGAGATGGGTTTAAAAAGCTTGAAAAAACTGCCCACAAGGCTGGAAACCAAAATTCATCCTTAAAAAGAATTACATACTTCTTTTAATTATATCATTCTGCTTTATAGGGAGATGATATATAAATTGCTTTGTGCTATTATTTCTCTTTTTCTAAATCTGTTCTTAAGTGTTTAATGTAACTGTGGCATTATATTGTGATTTTTCTGTTAGATGATTAAAAATTGTAAATACGTGCCATCAATACCTATCTTTATCCCAAGAATTTACCAGTCATGACTGACTTTTACTAAGTGGTGCCGAACACTTTAAAGGGCATATATGTGCACAGCCTGACCACTAGATGTCTCTCATGTTGCTTGCATCACAAACCAGTTCTTTTTTCTAGCCCAGACAATTTTTAAAACTGTGCAGATTGAACACACATGAGAACCTCAGAGGGAAAAAACCTTAAAGTTCATTTATCTTAATGTAGTCAACTTTTTATTTTTGAGGATATGAAAAATTTTAGATACATTTTTATAAAATACGCATTAAGCATAATATTTATCATTAGTAGATGTAAATATTCTAGGCTAAATATGGACTACTGAGTTACCATGTATACTTTTTCAGTAGTTTGCTGATGATGTCTCTGCCACTTATATTATTAAATGTACTTCGATAAGGAAGATATATAGACATTCTTCCAATAACTTTGACTTTGAGTGTTGTTTAAACATACAGAGCTTTCCTTGATAAACAAGACCAATCCATAAACAGAGAAGTTCCAGTGATCGTTTCGGTCCCCTGCTCATTAAGTATGGTTTAACAGCCAAAACTCACAGACATTTGAGGAATTCCTCCAACATGAAAGATAAAGACCAAAACAAATGAAGGGGCATAAAACAAACTGGGAGGAAAGAGATAATGCAGAGTCATAGAAAATATTTTTAAAAAGAAAAGCACAATTTGAATAATTAGGATGCTCAAAGAGAAAAAAAAAACTTTACATCCACGAAACAAAAAATTTATTAAAAGGGAATAATTAGAACATTAAAATAGGTCATAGAAACTAAAAATGTAATAGATGAAATAACAAGTTCAATGAAGGGTTGGAAGAAAACATTAATGAAATAACCCAGAAAGTACAGCAAAGACAAAAATGTGGACAATACGGGAAGAAACAAATAAAATGAATAAAGGGGTATAACATCTGACACTAGGTCTTCCATAAAGAATAGAGAAAAGCGAGGAGAGGAAATGCTCAAAGAAACAATGTGAAGAAATAAATCTCCCGATTTAAAATGGTCATTCAGGACCCAGAACAGTGAAAGAAAAAGGACCCACAATAAGGCATATCATCATGAAATATCAAAACATAGGTGATAAAGAGAAGATCCTAAAAGATTTCAGAAAGAAAAGAGAAAAGCTCCACACACAAGAGTTGTGTCAAAATAACATTGGAATTCTCAGTAGCCACATTGGATGCTAAAAGACATTGAGGCAGTGGTTTCAGAGTTATAAATAGAAAAGATTTTTAATATGGAATTTTATTCCTAGGCCTACTGTTGGCCAAGTTTGAGTGTAGAACATTAATTCTCAAAAATCAGCATGCTTTATAATCAACCAGAGGGTGAGCCATTGCTGGGTTATACTTCCAGGGTTTCTGATTCAGTAGGTCTGGTGTGGTACATGAGAACCTGCATTTCTAACCAGTTCTCTTGTGATATGGATGCTGCTAAGGAACCACACTTTGTGTATCACAGTAAAATAACAACATTTTCAGAAATGGAAGGTCTCAAAAATTTTACTTCCCATTCACTCTTTCTCAACTACTGCAGAATATGCTCCATGAAAACAAAAGAGGAAACCAAGAAATGGAAAGGCATGAGATCTAGAAGTAAGATATAGCACAAGAGAGAATAAAAACAATTCACAGGGTGATGGCAAAAACTAGTTCCAGGATATAGCTGGTGTGCAGCATGTCTAGAGAGCAACTAGTCCAGACTGGAGCAGAAATCAGGATCCAGGAAAGGTGTTGCTGAGGAAAAAACAAACAAACAAACAAGAAAGAAATAGGTCGTTGCAACTTTGACCATGTAGAATACTATTGATAGGTATTCTCTTATGTTGTTGAAGGGTTTAAAAAGACCATGACAAGAAAAATGTTAAGTGGAAGAGATGAGAGGCAGTAGTCTTGCCTTGATTTTGATCTTGCTAAGGAGGAAAGGTATATATATTCTAAGAGTTATCATTAAGGTATATTAATTTAACTTTTATTAACCATCAAAAATTATTTTACAGAAGCTGAGATTGATATCCGTTTGAGAGAAGAATTTTCTAAAATGTGTTTTGAAACATTGCTCCAGTTTTCCTTCAGTAATAAAGTGACAACACCTCAAGAAGGCTACATTTCACGAATGGCACTCTCAGTGCTTTTAAAACGGTCTCAAGATGTACTACATCGCTATATAGAGGATGAAAGATTAAGTGGTAAATGCCCCCTTCCAAGGTATATATTTTATTTTATTGAAGAATAAAATATACTATTATAGTTATTAATACTTAAAAACACTCTGAAAACCAAGTGTTTTCATAAGTGATCTAAACTTCACCTGAAGCTATTTATAATTTTATTTATTCCATATAATATATTCATAAGTTTTACTGATAATGTTTTATTATGAGGTGCTTTTTCAGACTCCTAATGGAGGTTAAGAATATGTGATATATGTACCAAATTACCTTTTTGAATTTGAAAAAGAAATTTAATTCTAAAACATATTTTTTTCACAAGAATTCCCAGATAAGGGCTTATGGATTTGTATGGGCGCATGATTGTGTATCTCTCTGGACAGAAAATAATAAATTATACTTTAGGAACTTCCTAGTTTGTTTAACACTCACTTCTAGGTTTCCCTGTAAGGTCTTATCATAGATCTTCTTTATCTAATTTGCTTATGTCCTTGTACCTAAACTGATTTGCTTCTCATTTAGCCAAACTATAATGGTGGAAGAGGCTTTAGGCCTTTTTGCTAAGCCAAGGGTAATTAAAGTTGTGGTAGAAGACCAGAAGTCATAAAAAAAAAAATGCATTCATAAATTACGGTTATATTTGCCAATCTACTTTTTAATGTGGAAGCTAGAATTTAAGGCAAAGCAAATGAAGCAACCAAAATAATATTGTAAGACAAAGTTATTAAAGTCAGGAAAGAGGAACATCACTGTGAATCCCGTTTCCTAAGGTAGTATGAAAGAGGTAAATCACTAGCCCTAAAGCTTTGTGCTCATTCTTATTATAATAAGTTGCTGGAGTTGGAATCACCCTGTCAAAAGGTATAAACATTATAGGAACATTTGAGGTGTAACATTTGATATGTATTACAAATTCCTAACCAGAGATTTCTACAAATTTACATTCTCTAAGGAATATACGAATGTACCTTTCTTCAATTTGTAGCGTTTTAAAATTATTTGCCATTTTTTAATTTATTTTCTTTTTCAAATTTGGTGAATGAAAAATAGTCACATAGTAGTTTGCTATGCTTTCTTTTTGAATTATCAATGCTTATTAGTCATTGTATTTTAAGGGTTCACTGTATTTTGAATTTACAGAGCATAAAAATTATACCTTATATTCAGATTTATATACAAAAGCATTCCAAAGACTAGTAACTTGGTTATAGTCATGATTGAAAAATGATTTATCAAAATTGATCTGAAGTATTATTGGATAAATAATAATAAAATTGCTTTGCTTGGAATATTTATATTTGTTATATTTTATTTCAAAAAATAACTTTTCCTTCATTTTTAAATGTTTGGTATTCTATTGTTTTTTAATTGAGTCTTATTTATAGTTGTCCTATGAAGTGTTATACTGTATCATACTATGATGCGGTTACCATTACATTATTTTCTAAAAAGCTACATTGCAACAAGATAAAATACTTTAGTGCTTACAAAGGGTGGCTTGAAATTGTACCCTTTCATAGTATTAGGGAAACCTTATTTGTAGAATGATAACACAGATGCACACCAGAAATAGGGTTGGGGTGCTGTTTATGCTATAACAGAAGAGCTTTATTTCTATAGGGAGAAATAAGGGACTCAAGCTCCTCTCGTTAATCCTTTACTGCAAGTTCTTTGCTCATTGCCAATGGCTTCCAATAGTGCTACCTTAGAACTGACTTTGAGCATGTTACCTGTTGTATTAGAATGTTAATGAAAACACCATTGTAACTTTAAAAGCACTTTTAAACAGCAAGATAAAAATATGTGCTAGGAAGTAATAGTAGTCTTTATTTCCATTTAATCTTTGGCAAATCCTTTCTAGTACTAATTAGTTAAAAATAAAAATAAAAAACCTTTCACAGTGAAGTTTTAAAAGCATATGTGCTTTAATTTTAAGTAGGTACATGATATATCTTACAAATAAACTTAGATTTACATGAGTGGATTGCCTCTCCCCCTTTTTTAAATTGATAATTAATGGTTAGAATAATTATATATCTTATTTGCACATTGAAGTATATATATTAATAAATTATTTTTTCTTTCATAAGAATTTAATACTAACATTAAATTTGCATTGTACTCTATTTTTCCCAAAGTCCATCTATTTGTATAAACATAGTAAAAAACACACATGGCATATCTTAAAATCTTAATGGAAATAATTTCCCATTTCTTTTTTAGGCAACAAGTAACAGAAATCATATTTGTTTTAAAAGCAGTCAGTACTCTCATTGACTCACTTAAGAAAACTCAGCCTGAAAATGGTAAGTGCTTTAGAAACTCAGTTATTCTAAACTCGTAACATTTATATTCAATTTGTGATGTACTTTTGTATTATTATTAAGTAACTTAATTTTAGGAAAATAACAGCTTTTAGACTTTCTTTTTCTCTAGTCTTTATGACAGCTAGACATCAAGTCCATTAAGATGTCAATTAAGTGCCCTGGCTGATGTGGCTCAGTGGATTGAGTGCTGGCCTACAAACCAAAAGATCTCTGGTTGGATTCCCATTTAGGGCACTTGCCTGGGTTCTGGGCCAGGTGCCCAGTAGGGGGCCTGCAAGAAGCAACCTATCCATGTGTCTCTCAAACATTGATGTTTCTCTCTCTCTTTCTCACTTCCTTCCCCCCTCTCTAAAAGTAAATAAATAAAATGTTTCTTTAAAGATGTAAATTAAGTAAAATTAATTTGTAATGTTTTCTTTATGTTAAATGAGTTTGGCTGACTTATTTTTTTAATAAATTGGTCTGAATTCAGGGTGTTGCATGGATAATTCATATTTCATATTTTAATGTAGAATATCACTGACATTTTAAGGTGGGGGAGGCTTCCATTCAGCATTTGTACTGATTCACTGTATAGAGATAAAATGTATAACTAACTATGAATCATTTTTATAGCCCTTTCTCATTTATTTTCCCTTTCTGTTACTCACTCCTGTCCAATCTATTCTTTACATTATCATCAGAAATGATTTTCCCAAAAGTATATCTGATCATTCATTTTCTCATCCTTGTAAAACAAAACAAAAATACCTGTTTTTATTTACTATTACCTACCAAATGTGTGAAGAGCACTGTCTGACTCCATTCTCTTAATACTTGATTTCCTAGTAGGGTACATGAGAACTAGTGGGAAATTCTGAATATCCAAGTGTTCCCAACCCTTTGCTTATTTCATTCTTCTGCCTACATCTACCCAATTCAAATATCACTCCACTTTTGAGCCTGTTTTTAATCCTTAAAGGTAAATGATTTCTCTTTTTGTTGAATTCCTAGCTCTTTTATGTGTACCTGTGTCTTAAAGCACCCTATTTGTATTACAGTTACATGTGTACATGATTCACTCCCCTTAAATTGTAAAGTTTTTAAGAGGCTTTTTGGACCATGTTTTGTTCTAGTATTTTAAATCCTCTACAACTGGTTTGTTGGACTAGCCACTGTTCCTAAGAGTTTGTTGCTGATGCAAGACAAGGTAAACAGCCAGCACCAGAATATAAGTCAATTGTGTCACTAAACACACTGGTTCAGCTGACATTTTTTATACAACCAGACTTCTTTAAATAAGGAAGTGTATTGATGTACATTTTGGCACCTTAGCTCACTGGCACTTTAAGCAGCATTACTTTTAATACCTAAGAAAAAAGGAAGTTCCTAATAAATGAGTTATAGGATATTAGTTCCTGTCAGTTTTTATATCATTAAAATAAGTACATATTTTTCTGTTTTCAAAATCTACCCATTAGTACTTTGGCCTAGAAAAGGTGAGTGTTATATGAAATCTTAAGAGCCAATAGACTTATATTTATTCAATCCAAAGGGAAGGGTGGAATTTCTAAGAAAAATCCTGGAGCAATGTCCTGAATTCATCACATCAATTTCAAATTGAGTTTGTATTAAAAAGTTACTCTGGTTGATTTTTCAGAGAGGGAAACCATGCATTGACTTTCTAGAGATAAGTCAGTAAAATCTTCATTAGATTACAAGATAGAACTTGATTCTTTAAAATATATTGTACTTAATTTCCATAAACAGGAAATTCTCTATTTCTCATCATTGCTATAGATATATTAAATATAACCAGTATATTTCAATGAATAGTACTTGCATTGTTTCGTATGCTCCTTAGACAGCTGTCAAGAATTTAATGAGAATTTGTATAAAGGAGGAAGAGGGAAGAAGACTCAGCAACCTTTCTTTCTTTTTCTTTTTTTAACAAAGTCAATGGGCCATGTATAGGGCACTGTAGTTATTAATGTTAAAAATTGCTTTAAGACAGTTTGAATTATGCCTCTGGGCATATGAAGTGAAAATTTAATTTAAATGTAACCATAAATGATGATGATGATATTTTAACATAAAAAGGTATGATAAGCTTCATTAAGAAACAGAAAAAAAGATACTAACTGTGGCAAAGCCAGGCCTTCTCAGCAGAAATATGTTGGACTGCTCATAACCAGCTCAAAATTCATTCAGGAGGATGGTTACAAGGTTTGGAACCAGCGTATACCCAACATCTGCTTAGCACATTGGTTATTTGTTTTAGGGTTTTCTACTGGAAGAGGAGGCATTTGTTGGACTTACTTTTAGTTGATCTTTATTTGAAAATTTGAATAGGCAGTAAGCATACATGTGGTCCAAAAATACGAAAAGATATAGAGGGAAAAGTTTTAAATGTTTTAAGATCTTTATTCTATATCTGCCCAGTTCTTACCTAACGATAGGCAACCATTTTTATTAGTTTTTGGATCCTTCCATAACTTTATTATATAAATACAAATATATACTTCAATATGCCCCTACTTTTTAACACATATAAAATGTGCCCCATATTATACCTACTGTTCTGAACACTTTTTATTCACTTTATAAAATATCATGAATAGGCTTTTATATCAATACATATAGCTTTTTCTTTTTCTTTTTTTTTTTTGATAGTTGAGTCCAAAGTGCCCACCAATATCTATGGTGAATTTTTAAAAAATATTTTAATTTAAGAAATTTGTGTAGCTTCTCCAGAGTTTAAGATGTTATCTTAAGTGATGTATTTTTGTATTTTCCTGTTATGAACCATTGGGGCAATCTAGCTAGGTTTCAGTTCTGTGCAGTCTTTTTCCTTTTCAATTTTTTATTGTGTAAGATACACATAAAATTTATCACCTTTACATTATTAAGTGTACAGCTTAGTAGTATTAAATACATTTATAACGTCTTGCAACCATCACCAATATCCATCTCCATAACTTTTTCTATCTTGTAACTGAAACTCTATGCTTATTAAACAGTAACTCCCCATTTCCTGTTCTTCCCATCCCCCTGGCAGCAACCAGTTTACTTTGTGTCTCTATGATTTTAACTACTCTGAGTATCTCATATAAGTTGAATCATACATTATTAGTCTTTTTGTGACTGGCTTATTTCACTTAGCATAATGTCATGAAGGTTCATTCATATTGTAGCATATTGCAGAATTTCCTTCTCGTTAAGGCTGAATAATATTACATTATGTGCATGTACACACACACACACACACCACATTTTCCTTATCCATTCGTCCGTTGGTGGACACTTGGGTTGCTTCCATGTTTTAGCTATTGTGAATAATTCTGCTATAAACATGTGTGCACAGATATCTCTTTGAGACCCTGTTTTAATTCTTTTGGATATATACATATGTCCAGAAGTGGAATTGCTAGATTATATGGTAATTCTATTTTTTATTTTTTGAGGAACCATGATATTGTTTTACACAGCATCTATACCATTTGATATTTCCACCAACAGTGAATAAGGGTTCCAATTTCTTTACATTCTTACCAATACTTGTTCTTTTCTGTTTTTTATAGCAATCCTAATGAGTATGAAGTGGCATCTCATTATGGTTTTGATTTGCATTTCCCTGATGATTAGCGATGTTAACATCTGTTATGTGCTTTATTGGCCATTTCTATATCTCCTTTGGAGGAATGTCAATTCACGTCTATTTTTTAACTGAGTTACTTGGTTTTTTGTTGTTGAAGCCTCTGTGTCTATACCTCTGTGATCAGAAGCAGTGCTCAGAGCACAGAAATCATGATATTTGGAGGATAGGGAGGGTCCTTTTCACCCACATTGGCCTCCCACAAGCTGTGGGCAAGGTGTGTCAGGAACATGTGCACAGCTGCCTACCTCATGGGCAGGTGAGGGCTGGGTAGCAGCTACTATGCTAAGAGCTGACACTGACCAAAATTAACTGCAGTATACTGTCCAAGTCTTCCTCCGGAAGTTGTAAGCCCTCAGTAGACTTCAGAGTTCCATTCATAATAGTGGCATCAAACAGATCCTGTCAGTGCAATCATTGTCTAGGTGGGTAGACAGATTTCTGGTACTTCCTAATTTGCCATTTCCCCAGACTGCTCTCTATGCAGTCTTTTATTAAATTAGTAATGGAAAGTTTCACAGAAGGCAGCTAGAGCAGACTGTTTAAAATTTTTTTGACCAGTTATTAAATGTTTTGTTTGTTTTCTATTAAGCAGCAAAATTCTTTTTACAACTGAAATTTGATATGGATTCCCAACATATAAACTGGGTAAAAGCAGAACAGCTTTGGCCGTATATCCCTTCTTAGTACCCATCAGTCCCAGTCCCCTTCTCTTCTTCCCACCCCCACTCCAAGGAAGCCCCTGTTTGGGTGGAGACGGAATTAAGTGAACATGTCAGCATTTCCCAGGATGTGTACTAAGAAATGAATATTAATGGCGATGAATGATGTCAGTAGGTATTGAATGAAAAAAATTTCATAATCTAACTTTGGAAACCCTGGATTAGATAAAATTAAAGCTGTTCTTTCACTATAAGCCTTTAATAAGTTCATGTGAATTATGAATCCCCAGTACAGACATCTGCCATACTTACTTGACCATGATTTTTTTTTTTAAGAAATAACTTTGAGAACACTGGTTTAAGAAACTCATTCCTTTATTCTACGGCAGAAGTTGAGATAAAGAGAAATTATATGACTTGATTAGGGATACCCAGCACTGCCTTATTTCAGAAAGGTTTTTAGACACTCAGTAAATTAGAGTGAAAAATAAAATCAGAGCTCCTTAAGCATAGTATAGTATTCTTTCTTTGATACTATATTGTGTTCCAAACTTGGAGTTGTCCCATAAATTATAATATACATAACTAAGAAAAATGAATTAGCACATTTTATTATGTATTATACTCTCAACAAATATGCACAATACCTATAGGAAAATAGAAGTGCAATATGTGATCTCTGAATATAAGGAAATTACAAACTACTTGGGATATAACAATTTTGTCCATTCTCTAAATATCATTCACCTGCACTAGTTGTTCATGATCACCCCTCCCCACTATAAAGTCTAATAATATGCATCAAAGATTATCATACAGCACAAGAATGAATCTATGTGCGGTCATTTAAAATTAAAATCAGTATCAAGGACATTACAGGGAAAGTCATTTAATATGCTTATATGTTTATCACATAACTGCATAAAAATTGAACTGTTTTCTAATTATTCTTAAAAATGTACACTATTTCTCTGGCAGTTATATTGAAAATGACTAAGGTTTGAATTATCTAAGGTACTTGAGTTAGCTTCCAAAGCCTTCAAAAATTGCAGCAACAAATTTGTTGGTATTGATGTCTCTGCCCACTGACCGTATCTTATCAAATATTACAGGAAATCTTCCAGAGATTAAAAAAGATTGTGGAATCTCCATATACTTTGTAATTTTTTCCTTTGCATTGAATTCAAAGGATTGTGTTTATGTTAATTGGGTTGCCTCTGATATTTAATCCACCTTTTTGAGATTTTTATACTTTTTGCATTATAGTTGATGGAAATACCTGGGCACAAGTAATTGCCTTGTACCCGACCTTGGTAGAGTGCATCACCTGCTCATCTTCAGAAGTCTGCTCTGCACTTAAGGAGGCACTCGTTCCCTTTAAGGATTTCATGCAGCCACCAGCATCCAAGGTTGAAAATGGAGAATCTTGACCAACTACAATAAATTTAAAGAAGATATCTAAAGAATGTTTGCTCCTCGGCGAGTCTTCTGTGAGAAGACATTTCTTACTACAAATAATTCTTGGCAGCTGTTGTTGGCATCCTTTAAATTGTACTTACCTGAGTTCAGTAATTCATATTACAAGCTTATCAACAAAGGCTCCTGAATGAGTATCAGTACAAGCCTTTAATAAATTAAACTGACAAGAGGGATAGTTAATACTACAACATACCTGCTACCGTATGTTCAGTTGGTGATTTAAAAGTGAGCTTATGTACAGTTTGTGGTGTATGTGTTAATGATGTACTTTTTAAAAAGAAAGAAAAGATATTTCATTCAGTCAGATTTATTAGGCTGGTGTTTTTGTGCCCTTTTTCAAATACAAAAGTGTAATAAAATTTTATGCAAGATGGTACTGTAACATTCCATATTATCTATAACCAGCCTTTGTAAACAAAAGGAACTGATATACTTGTGTGTATAATAAATGGTACAGTTGTGTATAAAATAGTTGCATTTATTATTTAAAATTTTAAAATACTGATAATGTTAAATGCTTAATGCTGTATTTATTATTAATATAAAATTGTTTGCTTACATTTTTACTTATAATTTGTCTTCTTAAGCGGCACATACACTCACCATATGATCATGCAGTTAGCTTAATGATTACTTTAAATGTAGTTGCTAGTGACTACATCTGACCAGAAAGGCCATGTGAATACAGCAGCAAATAATTTATGATTTGCTGATTTTGCAATTTTGAAGTATAGGTTATTAACTTAATACATTGAGATATATCGTAGCACTATAATTCCCTCATACCTCATTTCTTTAAATATCCTCCGCAGCTTTTACATAAGTCTGTTTTTATATTTGCTGTCTGGATTTTGAGACTTTCATATTTTATATTTCTACTGATTTTTTCCCCACTGACTAACAACGTTTATCATTGCCTTTGAATTATGAACCAGGCAAAATGATTTCAGATTTCCAAAAATTTTACCTGTAAGGTTTTGTTCATTTCATTTGTAGTATCTTTTCAAGAAGAATAATAACTATACTAACCCACAAATATAAAATGTTTATGTATTCTAAAACAATGAGAAGTGTATTTTTGGAGATAAAGAAGCATTTAAAAGTACAGTAAACTTTCTATCATGGAGAAAAATGCTAATTTTGTTTCACTTTCCTACCCTACTGAAGAAGAAAACTGCCCCTGAGTACACTGACTTAATTAGTCCTTAAAATACTAACCTAGCTTACTGTATTTTTTATTTTATGGATTATGCTATTATATTTTTCTTCTGAGTTAAATTTTCATAATCATTTATTTAAGACTCAAGGACATTTAAAATAATTATTTTTCATAAAAATCCTAATGGCCTCAGTATTATTTTAGTGTGCTGGGAGGACTTTGATTTTAATAATAAGTTTCAGCCTCTCCAGCATATTTATAAAACTATGAGCAGATATTAGAATTAAATAATGAATGAGATAAAATTTTGAGGCTATCGTAATTGTGTAATAATTTGTTCTGTTATCTGTGAACACATGGTTGGATCTTTTTTTGAGGGGATAGAATGTTTTTACATGAATTAATGAATTTCTATTTTATAATTTCACGTAAAATATGGCATTTCATAGATTCTGTCTTCAGCATTTTCCTTAACAAAAGTTGTAAAAACTAGTTGCTCAAGCTGTGTATTTAGTTTACTTTCTATATTTGGTTATGTTAAATTGGAAATTTAAAAAATCTACACATCATTGATAAAGTATTGAAATAGAATAACAAGGGTAGTATACCAGTTCAGTAACATGTTAAAAATATTGACAAGTATTTACATGAAGTAAAAATATGTCTATTCTTGAGAAATAACAGATCAATTGCAATTAGCATTATTCTCTAGTGGAGGTTAAATGTGAGTCAAAGGTGTATACATATATTTATATAAACAGTGGTTTTACTAATATTGTATTAGCTTTCAATAGCAGGACCGTACCCTACAGCTCAAAACATAAATTTGTTAAATGTGCAAATACCATATAATACAGTAATCAGTGGCAGTCTTGCTGACAAGCAAAGTGGGCCACCCCTTCGGTGGTATAATTTGACAGGTTTTTCTTCCTAGAATATCTCCACCACCCCCAAGAGTCACTACTAGTAATTTATTCTCTTGAGACAAGCAGTCCTCTAGGCTACATCTTCTAAAATGTCCTGATACCTGGGAGGATAACACATTGCCCTTGTCTTGTTGGTATGAATTGAGTTCTTTAGTGACTAGAAGAACTGGGCTATATGAGATTACTACATACTAGAAGATTCAGAAAGGAAGCTGCCAAAGCTAAGGTCACTTTGCAGGACAACTAACACTCTGATTAGTCCATGAAACAGTAATAATGTCCTTTGGGCATATTATAACTTCTAAGCCTTCACACAATCACTTTTTGTCACTGACGGTGCCTATCTTATATGAGGGAGGACCCCCCCACAAAAAAACCAATTATCTCCTGGAGAGCGGGCCCCTTATAGCACAGGTTTCTTCTGCCTGGTGAGTATTCTAGGAACTCATCAGTATTGGTGTACCAGCTGGTGGTGGTGTGAGATGCTGCATTCGGCTTTAGTGAGTTTTTTTTTAAGATTCAACACATTTGCCCATTTCATGATGGGTGATTTAAGAGCACACTTACCCACACCATACTGAGTGTTCAGTAGTTTTTGACCAAACATGGCATGACCCCCATGCCCCACCCTCCCTATTCACCCGATCTCACCCTGAGCAACTAACTTTGTTATTGTTTTCCCTCAAAGGGAAATGTTTTGCCAGCATGGAAGAGCTGAAATGAAAAAAATGGCAGACACACTAAAAGCATCAAAATCATGAGCTCAAAAGCTTTTGAGCAGTGGAAAATTCTCAATAGGTATATTGCATCAAATGAAGAGTACTTTGAAGATGATTGAAGTTTAAGCATTTAAGAATACACAATCTTTTATAAATAAATTCTGGGAGCTTTGGGGTCCGTTCTTGCATACAGATTGCTGGACAACAGACATCTGCCAACAATTGGACAAAACTCCTTTTCTGACTCTTTGATTATAAAAAACTAAAATTTTAAACTTGGAATAGCTTACTTTTAATTTTTTATTTATTTTTAAAACTTTTTAACTATTGATTTCAGGGAGAGATTGGAAGGGAGAGAGATTTGTTGTTCCACTTATTTATGTATTCATTGCTTGACCGTTATGTGTTCCCTGATGGAGATCAAACCTGCAACCGTGGTGTATCAGGACAGTGCTCTAACCAAGTGAGCTACCCAGCCAGGGCATAATAGCTAGCTTTTCAGGTTTTTTTAATGCTACCACTGCCAAAAAGGAAAAGAATAGGTCATTTTGTGGTGTCTTATTTAGTACTTTTTTATAATCAGTGTTACAGTTTTGTTAGTTTCACTCTATATATTTGTAACATTTACATATTTGGAGCCTCTCAGGTGCCAAAAGAAAAGAAAATGCATAAAAGTCTGCTTTAGAGAGAACCACTGTTCGCTTGCTTTCATTTTTAATTTTATTGTATTAACAGCTATATAGTTTCTTACCTGTTTTTTCTGTTTGCGATGATTGATTCAACTCTTGCTATATTCCTTAAATTATATGTTACACAGAAGGGAAAGGTGAATAATTAAACATATATATTTTATTCTGAAGAATAGCATACGCGTACTTGCCCTGACTGGCATGGCTCAGTGGGTTGGGTGTCATCTGGCAAAGCTAAGGGTTGCTGGTTCAGTTTCTGGTCAGGGCACATGCCTGGTTTGAGGGCCCGGTGCTGGTTCGAGGCTGTGAGAGGCAGCCAATCATGTTTCTCTCCCTCTTTTTCTCCCTCCTTTCCCCTCTCTCTAAAAATAAATAAATAAAATGTGCGTTTTTTAAAAAAGAATTGCATATACATAATTCTCGAACAGACTGATAGCAAAACAACTAAGTTATTTGTCCTTTCTTGATAATAACTTGAGAGTATTCATCGTCACAATTTGGTGCCACTGGTCCCAGGCAACCATTTAGCTAGTGTTAGTTAAAATAAGAATGAAACAGCATAAATAATTGAACAGTGTTAGAACACAACTCAAAAGTATTAATTACACTTGTGTTAATGAAAGAAAGTATAGTTATTATATAATGACTAATATATTCTTCTCAAATGTAGAATAATTAAAATGGGCAACCAGATTCTTGAAAATGGACTGCTGTAGTTGAAGTCTGTTCGGCGAAGGTAGAATACTTTCAGGGACCCACCTACCTGCGATTGCTATAGAAATTAATAGTGAAGATTTAGAAGCCCCTGGAATGAATCAATGTCCAGACCAAAAATATCGTGAAATTCTGTGTTCTTTTAAAAATAGAAAACTACCACAGATGTGGACAAAAATAGTCTCCTGAAAGTATTACCAGCAGCCTTATATGTTCTTTAGATTTCTACTTAATAGGGTTAGCATTTTGGCAGATATGCTGATCTTGTGTAAAGTGCCACCCTTTTAGTGTTGTTGGGTTGTATTTATCTACATTATTATAGTGAATTTTGCTTTTTTTAAAATCACCATGCATTGAATGAATGAAGGAGAGTTCATAGCACATGGTGTGTTACCAATTTATATATTACGGGAAAACAGTTAATACTTCAGAAGCACTTGAATTAAAATTTTTGTATCTCTGGCAAGTATACTAGTGCTTTAAATTTGAATGAAAAGTATTTATAGATTGGGGGGAACCTTATAATGTCTTTGTATATTAATTTATATTAAAACTTTCAGAGGAGTTAAATATCAATTTCTTACATAGCTAGTACTTTTGAATGCACTGGCGATGTTGCCTTTTTTTAAAGGAGCAGGCAGTCCTTTTGTGAATATAATTATTTTTATTAATCTCAACTAATTGTGAGGCAGTGAGGAGCAGAGGCTGTGTCTCTTATTTAACTTTAGACATGTTAACTTTTCAGAGCCTTTGTTTTTTACTCTTTAAAACAGATGACAATCAGTGAGTTCTCACAAATTCTTGAAGAAAAAATACAGTTTGACTTTAGAGTTGATTTCATGACATACTTAAGGTAACCAAGTTGTTTTCTTCTTAATTATTTTATTTTATTTGTTTTTTATTGATTATGCTGTTACACTTGTCCCAATTTTACCCCTTTGCACCCCTCCACCCAGCACCCCCCACTCCCTCTGGTGATCCCCTCCTCCATGGGTCATGCATATAAGTTGTTTGGCAACTCTGTTTTCTGTACTTTCTCTTAATGTCCCCCTGCCTATTATTTAACTATCAATTTGTACTTATTAATCCCTTCACCTTTTCCTCCATTACCCCAAAATGCCCCTCCCCACTGGCCACCATCCAAATGTTCTCTGTATCTATGATTCTGTTTCTGCTCTGCTTGTTTGCTTAGTTTGTTTCTTAGATTCAGTTGTCAGTAGTTATGTATTTATTGCCATTTTAATGTTCATAGTTTTGATGTTTTTCTTAAATGAGTACCTTCAACATTTCATATAATAATGGTTTGATGACAATGAACTCCTTTAGCTTTACCTTATCTGGGAAGCACTTTAGCTGCCCTTTGATGCTATTTCTTTTTTGTAAGATTTTATTTATTTTATTTTTAGACAAAGGTGAAGGGAGGGAGATAGAGAGGGGGAGAAACATCAATGTGTGGTTGCCTCTCATGCACGCCCTAATGAGGACCTGGCCCACAGCCCAGGCATGTGCCCTGACTGGGGAATCGAACCTGCGAACCTTTGTTTCTCAGGCCGGTGCTCAATCCACTGAGCTACACCAGCCAGGTCTGCCCTTCAATTCTAAATGATAGCTTTGCTGGATAGAGAAGTCTAGGTTGTAGGTCCTTGCTTTTCACCAATTTGAATACTTCTTGACAATCCCTTCTAACCTGCAAAGTTTCTTTTGAGAAATCAGCTGACAGTCTTATGAGAATTCCTTTGTAGATAGCTATCTGCTTTTCTTTTGCTGCTTTTAAGATTCTTTCTTTATCTTTAACCTTTGGCATTTTAATTATAATGTGTCTTGGAGTGGGCCTCTTTGCATCCATCTTGTTGGGGGCTCTCTGTGCTTCCTGGACTTGCATGTCTATTTCCTCCACCAAATTAGGGAAGTTTTTTTTTCATTATTTTTCCAAATAGATTCCCAGTGTCTTGCTTTTTCTCTTCTTCTGGCACCCTCCTGATGTGAATGTTAGAATGCTTGAAGTTGTCCCAGAGGCTGCTTACATTATCCTCATTTTTTAAAAAATTCTTTTCTATTCTTGTTGTTCTGATTGGTTGTATTTTGCTTTCTTATGTTCCAAATCATTGATTTGATTCTCAGCTTCATCCACTTCACTGTGGTTTCCCTGTAAATTGTTCTTTATTTTGATTAGAGAATCCTTCATTTCTGACTGGATCTTTTTTATGCTGCTGAGGTCCTCACTAAGTTCCTTGAACATCCTTAGAACCACAGTTTTAAATTCTACATCTGATAGATTGCTTATCTCCATTTTGTTTGGTTCTTTTTCTGGAATTTTGATCTGTTTTTTCAGCTGGATCATGTTTCTTTGTCTCATTTTGTCAGCCTCCCTGTGTCTGTTTCTATGTATTAGATAGAGTTGCTATGACTCTGTGCCCTGGTAGCATGGCCTAATATAGCAAGTGTCCTGTAGGGTGCACAGCCTCCCCTATCACCCAAGCTGGGTATGTGAGGTACACCCTTCATATGGGCTGAGTACACCCTCCTCTTGTAGTTGAGACTTGATTGCTATTGGCAGGTCAGTAGGTGGGATTTACCCAGGCCAGTCAGCTTCAAGGACTGGCTGTGACCCATGGCCACAAACTCTGTCTTTTGTGGAGGATCAGCTGTGCAGGGGCAGGGTAGTGCTGCTCCGAAATGGTCTGTAGCTGTCCACTGGATGCTTGGGCTCTGGGGTTTCCCAGGTGGTGAACGGCAAGGGCAGCCCGCACCTGTGTTTTTGCCTGAGGCCACCCTGCCTGGGCTATAAAGCAATCTGAGTTGGCTGCTACTTGTTCTGGGCTTAGAGATTCTTAGGCAATGCCAAACTGTGAATCTAGGGTGGTGGCTCCTAGTGCTAGACCTGGGGCCACTTAGTAAGAGATATAGGGGCTAGAGACTCACTGAGGCCCAGCTGTCACTTATTTGAGAAGATTTAGTAAGTTGTGAAGCACAAGCCAAGACCAGTCATTCATATGGAAAAGTCTCTGTTAACAGCTTGAGTGGGCCTGTAAGTTGAGTAGGACAGAGTCTCAGAGGATCTCCACGGCAGGGCAAACAGTATTAGCCAGGGCAATGGAGTCTCAGATACAGCCCTCACCTGCTGGCTCTGTGGCTCTGTGGGGGGAGGGTTCGGAAAAGGGACAATGGCCTCCACCCACCTTTCTGTCTGGGAGAAAGCTGTCCCCAAGCTCTTGCCTTGATGCCAGACACTTAGCTTCTCCCTCTGTGCCACTGGCGCCTTTGAAACTTCTATCCCAGTGCTAGAGCTCAGAGGCAGTGAGTCTGAGTATGTCCATGTGTAGATTCTTTAAGAAGAACTGCTTGGCACTCCTAAAGTTTCTTCCACCAACTCAGTCCCCATTGGCTTTTGCAGCCAGAATTTGGGGGACTTATCTTGCTGGCACTGGAACTGGCAGCATGGGGCTGGGACTCCACGCTCCCAAGATATCCCTCTTGAATTTTCATCCACCACATGTGGATGTGGGACCTGCCCATTCTGCTTATCCACCCCTCCTACCAGTCTGGATGGATGTGGTTTCTTTAATTCTGTAGTTGTCACACTTCTATTCAACTAGATTTACAGTTCTGAGTGATGGTTGTTCTGTATTTTAGTTGTGATTTTGACGTGGTTGCCCAAGGAGGCAAGCTGCGTTTACCTGTACCACCCTCTTGACTGGCAGTCTCAAATTGTTTTTGATGAATTTATTAGTGTATCCTAATTCAGACCTTTGACTATATATTTTCCTCTCTTTTTGTCCTGCATCAATTTCTTCCCTTCTCCTTCCTTAAAAAAATTTTTTACACTTATCTTTTTTATGCTTTTATCCACTTTTTCTCATTTTCTCCTTTCATTTTTCATTAGTCTCTGCCTCTTCCAGCTCTTCCTCTAATTTCACCTATACCTTATTCAAGGATATCACTTATTAAGTGGTAGAACAACTGCCAACTGTCTATTAAATGAGACCCTGGAAATACCTTCTGCTTTAGCCACTGGTGCTTTTTTTGCAAAGGTGAAGTCTCCCTGCTATTACAAAATAGCTGAATAAGTTAAAGTAATTTGTGACTAAAGCTCCTACTATCTTTCGAAGCCACTGGATTCAGCATCGAGGATGCGCACACAATGAAATTGCTGTAAGTATGATGAATTCAATAGCTGAATGTGGAATAATCATGTCTTTTCTGTAATAGGGAAAGAGAGATCAGAGCACTTTCCTCAAAAGGGAGTCTTTAAAAAAATCAGTTTACATTAGATTTTTTCTTCTTTTGGTCTTTTGTTTGTTTTTGGAGGCAGATGCTTTGAGCTATTTTAGACTTGTATTTTCAAAATAGGAGGACTTGACGCAGCATATTGCCCATGTATTTCAGCTATTTAGGTTTTTCTGTTACAAAGCAGTATTGCTTTGACAGAAGACCCAGAATGTTATAGTATTCTTCTCCAGGTCTTTCTAGGGTACATTTGGTAACCATGTGCTTAGTGCTTACAGTGACAGAGATATGGTCAGTTGAAACATGCCTAATTACACTGTGGGATTGATTCTAGCCTCTAAGATAAGAAAAAGAAAATTATCATACCCTTGAACATTGATAGCATTTTCAGTTGCAAATTTAGTTACTTTGTTTTATTTTAAACTAACATTCAATAAATAGTACAAGCAGGAAAGATAAAAATCATGCCATTACTTGGGAAACTATTGCAATATAACAACTCTGCTTTCTATGAAGTTTACTAGATATGAGAAAAATTCCAAAGCTATAATACCACAATCTTATTCTTTTTATCTAGAAAAATAAAATAAAATATTAGGCTTCAGACCCAACTGTGCAAATTGTATTTGCTTTCCAGCTTTTTACTACTTCTGTGTCATAATTTTAACATAAAACATACAATTCCTGTCTCTTAAGGCAGTTACCCATATGGTGTTTATGTCAGACTGGATATATTTATCTAATTTTGTGAGTTTCTTTTTTAGTTCCCAACTCAGTCCTTGAAAGTAATACCACTGTTACACTTTCTCCTTGCAATTTTTATGTTGTTGAGATGTATCAGTTACGTATTATAATCATGAAAGTCTCTTGGCATCAAACTCAGATATTTTTTGTGGCTGAGGATAGGTTTTTCACAATAACTGCATAGTTATAGCTGTGATTGTATAGATCCTTAATTTGCTTTACAGTTACCACTCAGCATGACTCTAGATTTTTAATTATGTTCTAGCAGTGCTAGTTTTCTCAGTATAACTTAAAATCATAACTAACCACTTTGAGAATTTACTTTCAGATATGATAAATGATTCACTTTTTCTTTAATATACTCTGTGTTTGTTTTCTCATCTCTAAGTTCAACACATTAGTGATACCCCACATCATTGAATCTGTTTAACAAAGACTTCATAAATAATGATTCAAAAATGTTTAAGATGGGTTACATATGCTGTTAATTCAGGGGAAAGTTTTATAAAATAGAATAAGAAAGGTGTGTTTTGGGAGCTTTGTTGAAACTATTAATATATAAAATGAAAAAATAAGATACTACATAGATGGACATTATGAAATAGCTCTATCTCTCGTTAGTTAGGAAAGAAAGCAGATATAGAACTTTGTATTAAAATTCCAGGCCAAACAATGGTGAACTTAAAAAAAAATTCTAGGTCACATCAAAAACATAATCCTCAAGTGGATTAGACTCTTAAATTATTTATTTTGTTTTACAAGCATTCCTATTTATTTTTAATTCAGTGAAGCTAATTTTGAGACTGGGCCTGTCTAGCAATGCTAGACCACCTCTCCATCTTGCAAAGAAAAATAATTTGTTTTAAATTTTCTTTTTTTGAGGACCTGAATTTGTGTAATAAATGTATGATACTGAAAAATTCCCACAAAATATTTACAGCAGTCAGGTGTAGTTATAATAATTTTTCTAAGTTCTAATTTTAACCTTTCTGGACTACCTAGCATGTATCAGCCAGGGTTTTACCTGTATTAGTCCTATGAGGAATAATAATCCTCACAGAAATCCTGCAAGATAGGTATTGCTATACTTAGTTTACAGAGGAGGAAGTCAGAGTTTGGAGGTTGAAATAACTTGCCTAGAGTCACATAACTAAAGTCTGTTTGAATTAGCATGTCTTTCTTTAAAAGCAGTTCTCTCCACTATGTGCTAGTTTCACTCCATTAAAAATCTAAGTCTTACTAAAATAAAGTTAAAATACTTTTTATACAACTACCATTTCTGTGAATGGGTGTTGCAACAAATACTTTTGAACATAACAAAAAACTTCAAATACTGTGAAGAAACGAATTGTCTAATGACTATGACCTCCAGAGCTGCGTTGGGTTTTTATTTTTGGTCCAGAACAGTTTAAAATAGCTTACTGATTTGTTTGTTATAAGCACAGTGGTTAAGAGTCCAGTCTGGGGCCAGACCTCCTAAGTTCAAATACTAGCTCTGAAATTTCCTAGATGTGTGACCCTGGACAAGCTAGTTAACTTGTTTTGGGTTTCTCATGTAAAATGGAGTTAATAGCAGTGTTTAACTCATTGAGTTCTTTATTAGGAATTAAAAAGGAGCATTATAAAGCATTGTCCCTGGCACATGATAACTGCTAGGTGGGTGTTACATAAATAAAATACACTTTTGGTACATACCACTTAAAGATGGGAAGAAGACCTATGCTTTCTCATAAAGGAACCATTTTCTTGCCTTTTACTGGGACAAGCACTGCGTGTTAAGAATCTACTATACACTCATAACCGTATCCTTACTGTGTGTAACAGAAGTCCTTAGGTTTGCTCAGGTGCTTATAGGTAGCTGAGGAAACCACATACAAAAATAATACTAAATACAAGATTATATATAATTAAGTACTCCTGCCATTAACATTTTAACTCCTATCACGTGTTAGGCATTGGTTTGCTCTCTGCCCTCATGGAGTTTAATTTTGCAGGGCGTGTAAGCCCTTAAGCAAATGTGCAAAGTACTGTGGAAAACAAGTACTGTACAGATTAATATGGAATCATAAAATAGAGAACCCGAGCTTAGTCCTCTGTGGTTCAGGTTATTATTGTTAGTATTAAGAAGGAAAGTCAATAAAGAAATGAAAAACTCAGGGGTGGAGATAGAACTTAAAATGGACCCTGATGGCAAGGTAGATTTTGTATGGTTCCAAAGGATATTGCAGGATATATCAGATAAAGACAAATAATGTGAACAAGGCATATTTGAGCTATGAGGAAACTGATGGTACATTTCCTTATGTTGTGTGAAACAAGGTTGCCAGTGAGGAATTGAGGTCCATTCATAAAATTCCTTGAAAGCCAAGCAGAGTAGTTTAGATTTGAGATGACAGGAGTTTGGAGTGATTATTTTTAGGAATAAATTATGAAACTAAGGAAGATAAACTTGCAGCTGTAAGCGAGAGGGAGTGGAGGGACTATAAGTAGGGAAAGCTAAGACAGAAGGCTGTTGCAATTTTCCTGCTGTGAGGTCATGAGGAAGGATTGATTAGCTGCACGTAGTCACATTTGGAAAGGATGCTTGCTTAGATTCTGGATATTATGGGTGGAGAAAAATGAAGAGTTGCAAATAGCACATTGTGTCTGGATGATGAGTTCACTGGTGTTAGCACTGTCAAAAACAGGTTAATTGTGGAAATGAATCTTATACAAATAAAGTAGGGTACGGACTACATTTAGTTGGAAACGTCATTGTTATAATGTATCTGTATGCTGTAAACCAAACAATTGTTTAAAGACTATTTGAAAATCTGTACCATTATAACAAATGACCTTTGCTAGGGTGCAGGATAATGTGGTCCACGGTGCAGTGAAAGAAACAGTAAGGGGTGATACCTTGGCAGCCCAATCACTGCTTATCAGGACGTGGTGGTGTGAATCATAATGAAACTGCTGGTGAAGTTTCTCTAGACTTAGTGGTAAGCATCTTTGTGATGCATAGCCTTGTTTATGTGTCATCAAATAAAGAATTTAATTGCAAGTATGTCCTATATATACACACAAAAAGTGCATAAATATCGTTAACTGGAAATAGTTCGGAATGGACATCCCAAGCAAACTACCTTCAGCAGTTGCTTTAAAATATGAATAAGCGTAACATTGAGATTTGTCAGTGGGCACGTACTTTTTCTTAATTTGTATATTACATTTATTTTGAAAGTCAGGATGCTTTTAATTTTCAAATTTATTCTTCAAGAAACTGTTCTATCACCAATACTACACAGAATAGTAAAGAAAAGTCAGTATTAGGCAATCTTTAATTTTCAACGACTCTCTTGGCGGAGAAGATCTGTTATTAAACATTATATTGTGCTGTTTTAAGGGGGAAAAATCTTATTTTCCCAAAGACAAATTACACACCGATGCCCCTTTAAGTGTTGCCATATTTTGTGGTCTGGACCTTAGCCCTCCGGCATCTATGAAAATATCAAAGTCTCTGCACAGTCAGTGCCAATCTGAACTCACCAATTCCTCTATTCTGGTAAGCGTAGTCTGGGACTTCTGGAGTATGACGACAAACAGGATTGTCCGATTTAGCAGAAAAAAATACAGGACGCCCAGTTAAATCTGAAGGGTTTCCTTTTTTTTTTTTTAATATAGGGGACACACATATACTAAAGTATTCGCTTATCTTAAGCTTGAACTTAATTGGACGTTCTGTATTTTATCTGACAACCCCTGCTTACTTTTCCTTTAAGATGATTTACGACAAAAATCCCTAAATGGGAAGCAAAAAGGTAACTTGTCTGAGAAGACAGCAGATCTGGCTCATTGAAGTCGGCCTCCTCTCAACCTTGGCCTTTAAGAAGAAAAACGGCAACCCACAAGTCCCGGGAGCCTGCGCATTAAAGCGAGCTGTGCAGCAGCTTTCCCGCCGGTTTTCTGCGGAATGTAGCACTGTGCCCACGCCGCGGGGTGGAGCGCAAAGGGTTGTGTCCTTGGCGGATAGGAAAGGAGGTGCCGGAAACTTTAAACCCCGTCAGAGTACAACGTGTCCACTTAGACGGCGGTAAGTGCCGCCATTTTCTTTGCGGGCAAAGACCGGGAGAAGTTAGGGATCTCCCATTGCCCCGTTAAGCGGACTGGGGTACATGGTCCGTGGTTTCAGCACTTTGGTGACGTGGAATTGGGGTTCCCCCCTTTCGGGGCTGATTTCTAATGACACGTCGAAGCTTGCCAAGGCGGGGAAAGGGAAGTTGCTTCTGTCCCGGATGTAAGATGGCGGCGCAGGCGCGGGGCGGGGGTGGTGGTGTGCGGTCACGTGTTGGGGAGTAGCGCGCGAGCCTCCTTAAGGGATCTCTATGGTTCGTCCCGGCGCACTGGAGCAGCGGAGCGCGAGACGGTCGAGTGTCTGCGCTTGCGGAGCCGCCGCCGCCACCACCATCCGCCGTCTGGCTCGGTTTCAGTTTTTCTGCCTTTTGTTTGTTTTATTCTCACCTTCTACAGAGGTGTGCGGGATTCCCCCGTAAGGGTCCTGGGGAGCGTGTGGCTGGGGACTTCCGGGCTGTGCCTTGGCTTCTTACCGCGGCACCGGAGCCGGTGTCCACCTTGGCGGGAAGCGCCCGGGGCGTTCACCGGTGCGGAGAGCCGGCCCGGCGGCGGGTGCGCGGAGCGTGGCGCCCGGTGGGGACCCGGCCGCCGCCCAGCCCCCACTGTGGGCTTGGGGCTGGGAGGGGCGCGGGCGGTGCAACCCGGAGACGTGGCGGGAGCGCGGCGGGGACGGCCCGAACGGCCCAGAGCTGCGAGAGGGTGGTGGACGAAGCGCGGGAACGCCGCTCGTTGACTCTCGGAGACCATCGGGTCCAGCTGGCATCTGGCTGCGCTTTGGCCGCCCATTTCCTGCTTTTGAGTGGCCCAGGGGACAAGCTCCTCTCGCCAGCGGAGGGAGCGGCTGCCTCGCCACGACCCAGGCGCACTTTTTCTGTTTCGAGAGAGGTCGGTTCATAGAGAAGTCCGGTCCGGGCGCCGGCGCCGCCGGTGATCCCCGGAGCTCACGGGGCGCTCCTGGTGCGGCCGAGCGGCGGGGCGCTGGGCGGGGCCCTTGGTGGGCGCGGGGCGGCAGGGAAGGACAGGGATGCCAGCAGACGTCGGCAGCGGAGGAAGGACAGAGGAGCGCCGGAGCCGCTTCGCTCGCCCGCAGCGTGGTCTGGTGCCTCCCCGACACCATGGCCCTGGCTGAGGTAGTAGTTTGTGCTGTTGGTCGGGTTGTGACATTGCCCGCTGTGGAGATAACTGCGCAAGCTACTGCCTTGCTAGTGCTGGTGATGCTCAGCGCCGCAGAGGACAATGGCTGGGAATCCCCTTTGTTTTCCGGGGCGCAGGAACAGCCCCCCGGAGTTCCGGCTCTCGGCCACCGAGGAAACCGTTAGTTCTACGTTTTCCTGGAGGGAGGAAGGAATTGCCGGGAGAGGGGTGGACGGGGACATTTTTAAAGCGGGTGTAAGAGCCAAGCCTTTGGGTTCGCTTTTTACTCTTGTAGGGATGAAATTGTGTAAGATAATGACACCAATTTATCCAACCTAAATTATTTCAACACTGCTTTCAGCAGGATTTAGTTTGTTCCCATTTACTTCATGCTTTAGCTAGCTGTAGGTCGGAGTAGAGAGAACTGTCCTCTTGTCCAGAACTGGCATTGGGAGCAGAATAGTAGACCTATTAATTATAAAGTTTATCCCTTTAAAACATTTTAAATCTGGTTTTTCGATATGTTCCCTTGGAAAATTTAAGAGTTTTAAAAATGTGAACCCGAAGCAATTAAAAGTTTCTGTTTAAACTTTGTTTGCAACTCCTTGAATGAGAAGATTGAATTTATAGTTAAATGCACTATGGAGATTTTTTAAATGAAGCAAATAAATTCTTTCTACAGTATGCTGTGAGTTGTTTTTTTTCTTTTTTACTTTAACTTTAGGGGCTCATATTCTGATGATGTGGTGGGTATTTTTTGGCCTGTGACTTATGTTTCATGATAATTTTTGTATCATTTTATTTTTGCATTGCACTTTAGTATGGGCGGGAAGAATCTGGTTAGGAGTTAAAAAGTACGATTTCTGGGTTTTGGGGCTTAAACTCCAATTAACACCCATTTTGATTCCTGAGGTACCACTACTCCAAATAGGAAAACACAGTTTTTATAAAGAACATTTAATTTGGAGAGATAATTAAATTACATGCTTTTTTAAATACCCTGAAGTTCGGGTGGAAAAGAAGAAAATTGCATTTTTAAAATTTTAATTTCATTGAGATACTTCGGTTGTAAATTTTAGTACTTTTCTTAAACTGACCTGGTTTTGATTTGTGCAGACTATTTAAGCTTTAAATGTAATGTAATCACAAACAATTTTCCATGGTGTAATTTTTGATGCTTAATTGAAAAAGGCAATTCTCTGCTAAGAAGGCAAGTATGTTGTAAAGAAAAACTTTAACCGAATCCTTTCCATCCCGTTCAGTAGGAGTCTGATGCTTTTGTAATTCAAAAGTGATCTAATAAGTGTGCCTTGATTTGGTTTAGCTTGAGCTATTGCTCAATCTTTCTCATCTAGATACATTAGATACAACTGCCTTATTGTGGGAAGGACGGTGATGAAGACCCGTGTGTTGAATCTTAAAATGTAGGAAATACTTGAATGTTCTGAACTTGCCTGTATTGATATAAAAGAGCAAAGTGAATTTAGGACTTTATTAAGTGCCAGTTCTTATAAATGATAAAAATCTCAGGGTGCTATTTCAAGTATTGATTTATGGAGGAATAATCATAAAATTTTAATAGAACTGTAATAACTTTAATTTTCCAAAATATTCAGCCAATCAAGCTAATCCTCATCCATCATAGGTTATTGTCTTTCCCACTACACTAACAAGAATCAACAGTTGCAATTCTATACCTCAGAGTATTACAGATTATACCAATAACTAACTTTAATGGATCAGTAGATAGGAAACTACTATACAGATAAAGTATGCATAATTTTAGCCTTGGCTTTTAGAGTAGATCTCGTCCAAAATTATATTGCCCCCTTAGGAACATTTTTGAGCTGTTACATGCAAGGTGCTTCCATGTTGTTCTTGTTTCCTGAGTTACAAAAAAAATACACCGCCAGCTTGTTTTTAGTACCATAGTACTGTATCTGCTTTAATCTCCACTCCTAAAAATGTATGAGCCTTTCACTTTTACATTGCTTTACACACTAGTAAAAATTACCTAATGAACATTTTAACCATTGACAATTTGCTATTAAGATGACTTGGTCTTAAAAGTACAATTTTCCAATCTCGGTATTTTTGACATTTATTTGGCACAATCAACTTTTTTTGTTAAAGACCTGTTGTCAAGCATTTAAGTAATTTGTATTAGCAAAAAACCACTAATGGGAAAGAATATGGCAGTATTTTGGATGCTGTCAATAAGTACCAAAGGAAAGCTAGGTTATGCTAATAACATTTTAATAAATGTCACCCTCAATTATTGGAAATATAGATGTTACTCTATATGGGACACCTGTAGAATATTCTTGGGGAACAGTTTTGTTCATACCTCAAAATGAGAGTTCCTGATTGTTAATCATATATATATGATTAACACTTTATAAGCTTTTTAAAAATTATCTTTTGGCAGGTAGGCAAGACTGACCAGAAAGGGTGTACTCAGGACATATGCGTACTGTGTCTTACAGAGTAGCCCCAAAAGAATTGTCAGAGGAACTTGACAACAGAGCCAAGAAAGCTGTGAGATTTCTTCATTACTATGCATTCTCTTCACCTATTGTTTATTACACCTCACTTCCACCCATAGTGAAGAAATCTGACACAGAAGGAACTTACTACTTTACTTCCCCCACTGAATACTCCTCTCTATAATTTCTGCAACAAAAGACAATATAGGGCAGTTGTTTTCAAAAGTGAGGACAGATGGGTAATACCGAAGAGAATTATTTCTATTGTTATAAAACCTTTAATGCCATAGGTGCCATTGATATGTATGTAATTGTGGCAAAAATACTAAAATCACCAGTGATGATTTAATGCAGTTCATTACGTGTTTTTGTTACATTATTACTGTTAGTCACCATAGGAAAAGCAATAATTGTATGGTTAGGTTACTGCCCCAAAGGAACACACAGAAAAGGTATAACATGAAGTGCTTAAGAAGCAGAATGTGGGCTAATAAGGAAAGCAGTGACCTACTTCACCTTTGAGACATGGCAGGGAAAAAGCGGGTGAAAGCTGAGGGGAGAGAAGTATTGGAGCACTTAGATCATGTAGCTTAGAGAGGTGTCTTGATTCTGTTTGCATCCTCCAGTAGTCATTCTAAAAGTGGAATTGAGATCTTGGAGATGTGCGATACAGTTGTACTTGATAGTGAGACTTTGCGTGGCTTACATTTTAAATTTGTTTTATGTGCTAGTAATATGTTGGGGTGTTACCTGAATTTTACAGAAATACTGCTAGTTCCACATGGAATATAGTGTGCTCTCATATCTCAAGTTGAGAGTTGTATATACTTTTTTTTTTTTTGGTTAAGTTTTCATTTTAGCTACCTTTCTTTAAAAGAGCTGTTTGTTGAGATGTAGTGGAATTGTGCCTGCACGGATTTCTGGCTGCTAAAGTTGTGAATAGGCTCCTTTCAAGCTGCACCATTGACACCCAACAGTACAAATTTTGTCTTATGATTATATTAAAATATGAACAAACCTAAGATGTCTTGTGTTGATTTTAAAGGGTAAGTCCTTAGTTCTCCTCATCCAAACTCAAACAACACTCTGAAAATACACCATTTGCTTTTAGTCAGATTTCAAATTCCGTCAGCTCCAATATAATGGAGGGTGTTTTATCATGAGGGTCAGAGCTTCTCAGAAGGCCACATAGTGTCAAATGTCTCAGAAAAGTCAAGTAAACTAGAGACTAAAAAGTGCCCACAGACATTGACAATTTAGGCCATGTATTTGTAATGCTGTGTTTTCTGTTAGATATGAAAAATCTCTTAACTGCTCTCTGGTTGAGTAACCAACTGCAGTTAACATGATCTAAATTATGTGTATTTCATACCACTTTGAACATAACTAACAAAAAAGATTCAAAGGTTGCTATTTCAATATGCTACACAGTCTGTTTAAAATCCCTCGATAAACAGAAAAGCATATAGATATGGCATGGGCAAATTGTAGTAGTTCCACTAACTTAATGTTACCCAAATAGATGGCAGAAAGCTGACTAAACTAAACTAAATACATAAGAGAGTAGAAATATATTTTCCTGTTTCTCAAAAACATTTACCCAGTATTTAATAAGACTTTAGGTAAATCATCAATGAAAATAAGAATCTGCCTTTAATTTCTCTTTTAGTGAATGAAACACAATAAATATGTCCCAGATAAATCCATTTATTCATTTTATTTATTTAACAAGTATATTGAGTACCTACTATATAACCAGGGGCTATACAGTGGATTAAAATGGACAAATCTCTGCCCTTAATGGAAAGTGTATTCTAAAGGGAACACATTTGTCTTCTGTAATAATAACACATGTATTGAGCACTATCCATGGGCCACCTAGGTTGTTTTTAAACCTGAGTTCCACTCAGGCACCTACTCTAAAGCCCTTGCTCCAGAACCCCTGGTGTTATTGTGGTTGTGTTTTTAGCAAAAGCTATTTTTCTGGTTGATTTTTGTTATCTTCGTCCCTGCATTTAAAAAAAATTAAAATAATTTACTCCCAGGAAAGCATCACAAAATGTGACGCCTGGCTATGTACAGTCTTTAGATTTCTTCACAGGGTAGTCAGACGTCACATTTTATGATGCACTTTCAAATCATTGTAAGAGTTTCAAGGAGGAAGACTGCCCACGAGTAGGGTGCTGAGCTGGCTTCATAGAATTCACCTCACTAGAGCGGAAGTGTCAGGTTATTGTGATGGCACAAACCATGGAGAACGGAGTAGGAGCCTTGCTGGGACTAACTATGGGAGAGAGGATCACGTTTTCACCCTGCTTTATACAGACTACACCTCAAGGTAACTAAATAGTTGTGGGGGGGATTTTCTCATAGGATTAACTCCAGCTTAAAAATACAGTATGATAGAAATAGAACAACATTTTGTACCAGCTAATGAAATAATCAAGCTAGGCCTCTTCAATAGCTGCTAAAACTGAAGTGGAATACTGACGAGGAGCTGCGTCATGCATGAATCAGTCTGACAACACCTGAACCCACTGATCACTCCTAACGGTACAAAGACAGCTAGAGATTCTGTTCCTCTTGAGAATACCGTACATGAAGTTCAAATGATTGAACTCCCCAAGCTTCTAGATCTGACATCAGTTTATAAGAAATTTAAGGTACAGATGAACACATTAAATCACAGGGTACAATTACCAGAGAAAATAAGACCTGATCTTTAAAAATAAATTCCAAGAAAAAAGAGAAGGGGAGCCTATAGATTAAAATACACTTAAAAAAAATTACAGTTCTAGTAGTAATTCACTTAGGCTCTCTAATAAACAGTTGACCTTTGAAGAACATGGGTTTGAACAAGGAGGTTCAATTGTACACAGTGTTTTTCAATATACAGTCAGCCTTCCGTTCCCAGGTTTCCACCCATGGGTTCAACCAACTGGATGAAGACAGTATTTTCTCTCCACCATTGGGAATTCTCAGATCAGAGGGTTGGCTGTATGCATTGATCTTTGCCATTTTTATGTAGGGGACGTGAGCATCTGCAGATTTGGGTATCTGTGGACACCAAGAGACAGCTTCAATTAAACTTGGGTGGGTAGTCAAAAGTTATATATGGGTTTTGGACTATGTAGGAGTCAACGCCTCAAACTCCCATGTTGTCCAAGGGACAACTGTACATACAACAGAGGAAATGCATAATTATTAACATCACATCACATCACATCAAATTGGAAGAGCCTAAAGAGGCAAGATATGGAAGATGTACTTTATTCTCTGATGGTTCTCTTCTAGTCCCTCTGTATCCACACAGACTTTTTTCTTTATAGTTTAAGTAAAAAACCTTTGCGAATTAAGGGGCATATCTTCGAATGTTCCATTTGAGGAGATGACTGGCACCAACACCTGATTCCTTCCTACCCATAACTGGTACCTTTGGAGAGCCCCTAAGATGTCCTGGGCTAAAATCATTACTTAATGGACTACTAGAGATTTCCTATCTTACTCCCATATGTTTTTTCTTAATTAATAATAGCTCACGCATTATGACTCTCATTTTTGTCTCTCCTTCATCTTATTAGCTCAGGTATCACTTTGTATAATCAATCCATTCTCTTTTGCCTTTTCATCTTCAAACTGCGGTATAATTGACATATACCATTATATTAATTTCAGTTGTATAACATGATTTGATATTTGTATATATTGCAGAATCACCATAGTAAGGCTAGTCAACATCCATCCCCATACATAGTTATAAAACTTTTTTTGTTAGAAGCTTTTTAGATAGACTTTCTTAGCAACTTTCAAATATGTAATGCAGTATTATGTGTTATTAATTTATTGATTGTAGTCATTGTGCTGTATCTTAAATCTCCATGACTGACTTATTTTATAACTGGAAGTTTGTACCTGTTGGCTCACTCCCATGTACCCCTATCCAACTCAGTCTGGCAACCACAGACCTGTTGTCTATATCTTTGAGTTCTAGTGTTTTGTTGTTTGTTTTAAGATTCCACATATGTGTGAGGCCATAGGGTTCCTGTTTTTCTCTGACTTATTTCCCTTAACATAATGCCCTCAGGTCCATCCATATTTTCACAAATGGCAATATTTTAGTGGTTTTTATGGCAGAAAATTTCATTATATATAGATAAACATATACATATACATACATACTGCATTTTTTAACCCATTCATTCATCAATAGACACTTAATTTGTTGCCGTATCTTTGCTATTGTAAATCGTGCTGCAATGAACAGGGGGTTTGGAGGTGCACAAATCTTTTAGAGTTAGTGTTTTCATTTTCTTAAAATGAACTTAAAGAGACTTAACAGTCAGTTGCAAAGGGCAGACCTTGTTTGGATCCTGATTTAATCAATGACAACTGCAAAAATATGGGAGACCACTGGAATAATTTAAATACTGAGTGTATAGTTGAAGTTAAAGAATTGTTAATTTTTGATCACGGTGTTGTGGTTGGGTTTTTTTTTTAAGATTTTATTTATTTATTTTTAGAGAAAGGGGAAGGGGAGGAGAAAGAGAAAGAGAGAAACACCAGTGTGAGAGAAACATTGGTCAGTTGCCTCTCAGAAGCACTGCAACTAACTACCTTCCCCTTCGCAGGACAGTGCCCAACCAGCTGAGCCATGTCAGTCAGGGCTTATGGTTGTTTTTTTTTAAAAAACAACTGAAGAATTTATCAATGAAAGGATATGATGTGTAGAATTTGCGTCATGCTTCAAAATTACCCACAGAGTATCCCTGGCTGGTGTGGATCAGTGGACTGAGCTCTGGCCTGTGAACCAAAGGTTCGCCAATTCGATTCCCAGTCAGGGCACATGCCTGGGTTGCGGGCCAGGTCCCTAGCAGGGGGCGCTCAAGAGGCAACCACACATGATGTTCCTCTTTCTCCCTTCCCCTCTGTCTAAAAATAAATAAATAAAATCTTAAAAAAAAATAATACATGGGATAAAGGGAGCATGTGCACGGGTGGACGTGTACATGAAAGATTACGTTGGTGTTGGTATTTGTTGAGCCTGGGTGATGGGCATATGGAGGTTCTTTATACTGTTCTACTTTTGTATATGTTTGGAATGTTCCATAATAAAAACAAACAAAAACAGTAGTCAAACAAAACAAGAGAAAGAAAAAATCCTGTGATTGAGACAGAACCAAAGGAAAGAGTAAGAACCCATATAAAACCACACAAAGGTTAATGACACATACATCTTCTCAATTTTATAGCACCTTCTATTTTAATCCTGGGACTTCAGTTGTCTTAGAGGAATATTAAGGATAATTACTATTGTGTAGACGTTGCAATTACTAGCACCTTAAGTATTCTCTGGTGACTATCCATGAACCCTGTGGAGTTCATTAGGCTTGAATTGACTAAATATTCCTTAAACTGTTCTTAATTCTACAGTATAACCCCTCCCTTGTTAATTGAGTTTCTTGTTACCATTTTATTTTAGGAAATTAAAGCCATGATTTCCAAGGTTAGAAATTCTCCAATAGTAAAGTCAGACCATAAAGAGGGACTGAAGAAGCAGAAAGGTCCTTCACCATTCTTAGGAAATCACACATTCAAGAAAAACACATTGTCCCAAAAGTTAGTGTACAAGTTCCAAAATGACCTCTTGGCATTTTCATATGATGTCCATCTTTTTTCCTTTATAACGTCTCTCTTTTTTTCTTATTTTCAATTAATAGAATAATTTTATGTGTTTCTCTGTGACTGTGGTAAAAACAATAACCCCCTTCTCCAAAAGTCATGGTCAATTGGCTGTATAAAGGTGGTTGTAATGAGATTTCAGCTTTATGTATTTTTTTTAAAAGATTTTATTTATTTACTCTGTTTTTAGAGAGAAGGAAAGGGAGGGAGAAAGAGCAGGAGAGAAACATCAATATGTGAGAGATACAGTAATCAGCTGCCTCTCACATGCCCCCAACTGGGGACCAGACCTGAACCCAGGCATATGCCCTGACTAGGAATCGAACCAGCAACCTTTCAGTTTGCAGGCTGGCGCTCAATCCACCAGCCGGGGCTTATGTATTTTTTTTAATGTACGAAAAGATAAGCAAGAAAATTAAGGTGGTGACCTTATAGATACTTACGTGAGTTGTGCACTGTGAAAACTGTTGCAAAGAGTTAAGAAGATGAAATGAATGCAGTCAAGCTAGGCTAAGTGGAAAGTCACGTTGAGGGATAGATGAAGGTTTAATGTGCTAAGAAAAATGATTTAATGAAACCGGGGCCATAAAATTTGTAGAAAGACTACAGACTTATTTCTTCCAGAATTTTAGGAGTCCTGGGAATAGGAAAACTATAAGAACAAAAACAAGAAGAGATCAACTTGAACACCAGAGCTGCATCCCTACACCTGGGCAGGAAAAACGAAAAAGGATTTTGGATCATTCATTCACTCACTCTATCACTTTTTAAAAACAATTGTTAATTTGTGTATTTATTAGATATCAAGTTGAATGGGAGCTTTTATAGTTGAGAAAATAGGCATGAATATAAGTAATTGAAAACAGAAAAACAAGTGCTTTGTAGATCTGTATAGCAATATGCCTTGGGGATGCAGAACACTGAGCAGCCAACTTCCATCACGATCATGATCAAGGGATCAGTCCCAAAGACATGAGGAAGGAATATATTTTCACTGTGCTGTGAATGAACGAATGGATATTTCTGGGTGTAAGAATAGCATGAGAAAAGTTATGAGTGCACAAAAAGGCATGGGCTTTCAAGGAGCATATAGTCTAGTAGAGATGTTACGTAGGAATGCGGGGTTAGGGGAATGGATGGTGGTGTAGACAAAGGCTACAAGTATGGTCATGGGCTAGATCATGAGTGACCTGCAAGAGTAAGGGGTGTTGACTGTTGTTATTGAGATATAATTGCCATATAACATTATATTAGTTTCAGATATACAACGTAATGATTTGATATGTGTATGTATACATTGCAAAATGATAATCACAATAAGTCCAGTTAACATCCACCGTCACACATTGTTACAATTTTTTCCTGTGATGCAACCATCAGCCCGTTCTCTGTACATGTGAATTTTTTTGTTGTTGTTGCTTTTATTTTTTTAGATTCCACATGTGAGAGTATATAGTATTTGTCTTTCTCTGACATTTCACTTAGCAAAATGCACTCAGGTTTCATTCACGTTGTTGCAAATGGCAAGTTTTTTCTTTTTCATGGCTGATTAATATTCCTCTGTGTGTGTGTGTGTGTGTGTGTGTGTGTGTGCGCGCGCGCGCGCGCGCGCGCATCACACATTCTTTATTCATTCATCCATTAATGGATGCTTAGGTTGCTTCCATGTCTTGGCTATTGTAAATAATGCTGCAATGAACAATGTTCGGGGAGGGCATATATCTTTTTTAGCTAGTGTTTTCATTTCCTTCAGATAAATACCCAGAAGTGGAATTGCTGAATCATATGATAGTTCTATTTTTAATTTCTTGAGGAACCTTCATACTATTTTCAATAGTGGCTGCACAAATTTACATTCCCACCAACGGTGCATGAGGGTTCCCTTTTCTTCGCATCCTCTCCAACACCTACTTCTTGTCTTTTTGATAAATAGCCATTCTAAAACGAATGAGGTGATAGCTCATTGTGGTTTTAATTTGAATCTCCTGAAGAGTTTAGTAGCGGAAGCCTGATGGCTCTTGAGGTCGTCAGTAGGGCTTAAGGAAAGTGAAGGAGAAACTAGTAAAGCTGGAGGAAAAGCCCTTGTTAATGAAACTATTGCCCGTGATAATGTAGAAATAGAAAATATACCTAATGGATCGGCCTGAAAATTTTCCAGGCTAAGGGATAAAAGCTACATCTGGCTTCTCATAGCTGTGTATCATAAAATATAGATAATGATGAGCTTTAGAAGAAATTACTCAGTTTTCAAGCAAAATTTAGAGAAAATAGAAAGGAGTCAGGACTTGCTGGGTTAGAAAAGAAAATCTTTTTCTAATGATCAGTCTCTCCCTGAAAAATATTCCCGAAGTAAAAGAAGGTCTCATGACCCTGTCACAAAAGTTTCTCAGGGTAAAGACAAAGCTAAGCAGATAATTGTAAAAGCACTGAGACCCCAGAAAGACTTAGAGTGGTGCCTTCTGAGCCCTGGCAGGCAGGCAAAAGCTTAAGCGCCCTTCGCATTAAACAAAGGAATTCGAAGACTCATAAAGGCATTGATCCACAGCAGCTTTACAGGGAGCCCCAGGTAAACAAGGTTTGTTGATGTGAGCTGTCTAATGAAGTAAACTCTAATAAGATCAATAAGGTAGGAAACATAAAGGCTTTTAAGAAAATTATACTTGTAAAAATACTACGAGCTTGGACTATAAGGAACAGAGATGGCTTCAAAATGAAAAGAAGCTTTTAGACCCCGAAACTTGTACAGGCAGAAAGCAGGTTCATCCAACTATTGAACTTAAAATATAGACTATATTTTATGGAATAGGAGGATAACTCCGAGGATGGAGCCAAGACCTGATGAGAATCATCGCTGGCTGTAGAAATGAATCTTGATCAAGGAACTGGCACCGTGTGCCCAGTTGGATTTGCTGAGGACCAGAGACTGCTACATGCTTTTTGTTTTCTCCCTTCTTGAATGTGAGTGAGTGTTCATGGTGGTTATCCTATTACTACCCCACAATGTGTATTGGGTGTGTGAGGGGACAGATAATTTGTTTCTAGCCCACGGGTTTTTAGACCAAGAGGAATGGTACTTCTCTAGGAAAAAGTACTTTTTTCACTGCTTTTCTTTCTTTAAAAAAAAATTTTAAATCACATAATAAAATGACAAAATATATTTGAATATAGCTTGAATGACTGTAAATAAGCACAAAAATTCTCCTTCCTCCCGAATCTCATATGTTAGTATATGCTCTTGCCTAGCGTATAGTTAGTTTTTTGTAAATGTTAGTTTCTTTTATCATTATCTTTACCCATGGTATCCAGTGCCCCTATGCTGGCTTCTAGTTCACTGTGGCTTTCGGCCCTTACAGAATCTTACCCCTGCTCCCCGAGGCCTCTCTATATGCTCCAGACATTTTCTGGAATTCTGTTATCATCTAAACTCTGATCTTGCCTACCTAACTTTAAAAAAGAATGTAGAGTGCTTAGATAGTTAACATGAATAATGCATATGTTAACACAAAAATTTTACTTGAATGATAGCAGTAGCAACCTTCTGTGTTTATCCAGTGGAGTAACCAGAAATTTCAAGCGCTTTTATAGGCTAATTGAATTTATTTTGGGTAAGGACCCTTAAGTTGATACTCAAGTCATGATAGTCTTGTTTCTTGCTAATGAAGAGTTGCCATTTTTACGGGATATAATATAATGTAGAAAACGGTGCTGAAACCCTGGCTGGTGTGGCTCAGTGGATCGTGCGCTGGCTTGCAGACTGAAAGGTTGCTGGTTCGATTCCCAGTCAAGGGCACATGCCTGGGTTGCAGGCGAGGTCCCCAGTTGGGGACGTGCAAGAGGCAACCAGTCGATGTATCTCTTGCACATTGATGTTTCTCTCCCTGTCTTTCTCCTCCCTTCCCCTCTCTCTAAAGATAAATAAATAAAATCTTAAAAGAAAACTCTGCTGAAATCTGTCCTGGCTCCTCACCACATTATGGGCCATCTGTACAGGATTCTAATCTAATGAAAATTAACGGTAATAGCAATGTTGAAGATGAAAACCTGAAAGAAGGAGGATTTTTAAAGGAACAGGGACTGGAAAAGAGGAGGACAGTTTTACCTGAGCTGTTTTCCCTTGGAAAATAAATATGCTCATGTAGTTCTGTGAGTCAATGTGTATATGTACAGTTGACCCCTAAATGACATGGGTTTGAACTGTGCCGGTCCCTTATTCATGGATTTTTTTTTCAATAAATACTGTAATTGTGTTTTCTCTTTCTTATCATTTTCTTAACATTTTTCCTATCTTACTTTATTTAAGAATACAATATACAATACATATAACATACAGAATAAGTTAATTGTTATATTATTGGTAAGGCTTCTGGGCAATAGTAGCTATTAGTATTGAAGTTTTGGGGAAGGCAAAAGTGATATTTAACTGCATGAGGCATCAGTTCCCCTAACCCCTTCACTGTTCAGGGGTCAGCTGTGTATGTAACTACACATGTGTTCATTTAACCAGTATTTTTATCACTAGGTGACTTAGTATACTAGCTGCTATGGGGATGACTGAAATGAGAGAGGACACTTACTCTGAAAGACTGGTGCCAACAATAGTTGGCACTCTGTACTTTGTGAGACCTGGGAACCTTAGGAAAGGTTTTTGCATAATGTTAGAGCATGTCTCTTACTGCAGTGTATTTGCATTCTTAGATTGGAAAATAATACTGAGTTCTCAGGAAAATTTAATTCCATTAACAATAACCTCTTTCCATAAACTATTGGGTTGGCCAAAAAGTCCATTTAGTTTTTTCTGTGAAATAAAAGACACATTTTTCATTTTCACCAATAACTTTATGGATTTGGATATTTTGAGTATGTTGGCTATCTCCTGCTATTGGCTTCTAGTGGGTAGAGGTCAGGGGAATATCTTCCAATGCTTAAGACAGCCCCACAACAAAGAATTATTTGGCCAGAATGTCAGTTGTACCAAGAAACTTCGCAAACCACTTTTGACACGTTCAGTCAGTCACAGCACCTTCTCCATACACTGCACAAATCTTTTTTGTGTCTGTGTTTCAGTTGCATTTTTACCTTTCTTGAAATAATAAAACATAATAAGCTGAAAGTGTTGCATATTTTCTTCCCTCTTGAATATTAAAATGGCTGCACAAAAATTCACCAATTTTAATAATTTTTTTTTTAATGCACGCTGATATGACAGCTATCACAATACAATCTAACAAAATTGTTTTGAATGAAGTTAAAGACCAGTAATCATTACTAGAACCATCTTACGGAAAAAAACTAAATGAATTTTTTTGCCAATCCAATAAGAGCTTGCAAAGCCTTAATAAGAAAAGAAACCATCTAACATTAAGAATGAGCTTATTACCAAGTGAATTTAATTCACAAATGAAAAGTTCCATAAAATTTAGGCTATTGTAAGTTTTGGTGTGTTTGTTTTTAACTAACATTTTTAATTGTTTGGTTTGGTCAGATATTGAATTTGAGTTCAAAGATATATCTCCCCTGAGAATGAAGTCTAAAGAGGCCAAGTAAATAATAGGAAATCAGAATTCCCAAATTTTGCAGAGCAGTGAGCGCTCTCTAGCCCCTTCCATGGTAAACAGTATGTGGACTCTTTCTTATTCCACAAAATTGAGCTCCTTCCTGCACAAATTGCTCTCATTTTTATCTTTTCTTTTTTCTTCTTTGCTCAGTTTCTTCTTGCTTGCCTAGTTTCTTCGTTTCTTCCTAGGTAATGTATGGCTATCTTTTGTGGAGAGGCGATGAGGCACCAGAAGGAAGGGTAGACTCACAGTTGTATCCTGATTCATCGTAGCGCTCCAGGCCAGCCACTAATC